>PVKH010000093.1:0-40661 GCA_004027955.1 Chaetophractus vellerosus | reverse complement strand
AGCAAAGTGATGTGACGGGCTGGCGCAGCAAGCTGATGCAACAAGATGATGCAACAAGAAGCACAAGGAGGAAAACATAATGAGAGACACAACAAGCAGGGAGCGGAGGTGGCTCAAGCCATTGGTCACCTCCCTCCCACATGGGAGGTCCTGGATTTGGTCTCTGGTGCCTCCTAAAAGAAGATGAGCACACAATGAACAGACAAAGCAAATGCAGACAAGGGAGTAGGGAGAAATAAATCTTTTTAAAAATTTATTAAAAAATAAAAAGTGGTAGTATCTCATTGTACCTTGGCTGTCCCCTCCTTCACCCTTCATCAGCTCACTGCAGAGCCAGCCCATACTCCTAGTGAGAATCCCTGGTTCCGATTCCTGATGGAGCTAGTAACCTTGTGTGCATACTGGAAATGAGTATGTCTGGCCCAATCTCTCCGGTGGTGGCCTGAAGGACTTGAGATCCCAGAACCTGCTCTGTGTGTAAGAGGCAGTTCACAGGGATCCCCTACAGAATTCTGTGGGAGAGCAGTAAAGTCATATTGCCTAAGGCAGGGATTGTTGGCTGTAAGACATACTGTGTGGTACCTTGACTAAGGAAACTGTTTCCTAGGGTAGAGGGAACATTTGGAACCAAGTGAATGGGAGAATTACAAGGGCCACACACCACAGAAAGGATCAGGAAGCCCCTACACTCTGGCCTGGCGGTATTCTCTAAAACAAGAAAATGAGAAAAGTACACGGTCCAAGGCATGGACCACTGCCTTTTTGTTGTTGTTGTTAGCTCCTGGCAATCAAGAAAAGCTGTCATAACACTAGCTGGATACAAGCATAAGGAACAGATGCCTGAGTCTAAATTTCAGTGATACACTAAAATATTAAAATGTCCAGGTTTCAACAAAAGATTATAAGATAAAAAAGAAAATGATAGCATAAGCAAAGAAGATTAAAGCATTAGAAACAATCAATGAGGATCAGACTGGGGACATACTAAAGACTTTTTTTAAAAAAAACACTCAAAATATGCTCAAAGTGCTAAAGGAAAACATGGACAAAGAACTAAAGTAAATCAGAAAATGATAGAGGAACACAAAAAGAATACCAATAGAGAAATGGAAATTATGAAAAGGAACCAAATAAAGCTGAAGAACATAGTAAAAGAAATTAAAAATTCCTGGGGAGCTGATGTGGCTCATTTGAGTGTTTGAGTGCCTGCTTCCCACTTCGGAGGTCCCAGGTGCGGTTCCTGGTGCTTCCTACAAACAAAAAACAAAGCAAAACGAAACAAAAACACAAGCAAACAAATGAAAAAACCAACTCAAGGGAGCAAATATGGCTCAGTGGTTCAGCACCAGCTTTTCACTTAGGAGGTCCCCAAGTTCATTCCCCAGCCACAGTATTAAAAAAAAAAAAAATTCCTTTGAGGGGTTCAACAGGAAATGGGAAGTAGCAGAAGAAAGAATAAGTGAACTTGATTATGACAATTGAACTCATTCTGTCTGAGGAGCAGAAAGAATGAAGAAAAGTGAACAGAGCCTGAGTAACCTTTGGGACACTATCAAGTGCACCAATTTATGCATTGTGGAAGTCAAAGAATGAAAGCAGTAACAGAAAGGAGCAGAGAAAATATTCAAAGAAATAATGGCTGGGAAAGCTTTCCAAATGTAACAAAAGGCAAGAATATACACATTCAAGACATTCAGTTAATTCTAAACTCCAAACAGGATAAACCAAATGGACCCAAAAAACAGCATATTATAATCAAAATGTGAAAAAGAGAGAACTCTGAAAGCCATAAGAGAGAAGCAATGTATCATGTACAAGAAAGCCTTGGAAAAATTAAGTGTTTGGGAGTGAATGTAGCTTGGTGGTTGAGTGCCTGCTTCCCATGTACAGGGGTCCTGAGTTCAATCTCCAGTACCTCCTTTAAAAAAAAAAAAATTAAGTGTTGATTTCTCATTGGAAACCATGGGAGCAAGAAGGCAGTGGGATGACATTTAAAATGCTGAAAGCAAAAAATTGCCAACCAAGAATTCCATATTTGACAAAACTGCCTTTCAAAAGTGAGGGAAAGATTAAGATTTTCCTAGGTGAATAAAAGCTGAGGGAGCTTGTCACCACTACACTGGCCCTACAAGAGATGCTAAAAAGAGCTGTACATATTGAAATGAAAAGACAATAGATCAAAGCTGCTTGAAGAAATAAAGATCTGCAGTGTGATAAAAAACATGGGTAAATATAAATGCCACTACTACTGTATTTTTGGTTTGTAACTCTACTTTTCACATCTTAAAGGATCTTAAAAGCAAATGCATAAAATGTAAGAGGCGTAATAAAAATTCCTACACCCAGAGGATTGTGGGAATATGGTTGAGTGAAAGCTCCATGGTTCAGTCCTTCCATCAGAACAACTATTAAAAAGACAGGGCTGTCTGCAACAACTATTTTGAAACTCCAGAGGCCAACAGAACACTGTACAACATCAAGGGAAGAGCAAGAAGAAAAGGCTGGTAAATTATGGTAAAGACAAGTAAATTGCTCTCTCCACACAGGTGGTTACCAGTGCCCATCCCCCATGTTCACAGCAGGCTGCCATAGGGTCTAGCCCCTGCCTAACTCACTGGTGACAGAAAGGGACATAAAAATCCTCTTTCCCAAGATCAAGAGTGGGCACAGCTGATAACTGATCACAGTTTTTGATTAGTGACTTAGGATCACTGGGGACCCAGCTCTGAAGGCAGCTATTGTTCCAACTCACCCCAGACAAAGGTAGCGGTGGAGAAGACTTAAAGACACTATGCTTCTTCAGGACTTCAGTATACAAGTTCAAGGGCTGCATTTACTGGACAAGCTCAGCTTGAGGAGCCAGGGAAGAAGCTTCTGGTACCCTTCCTGATCCCCCAGGGCAGTTTGGAACTAGTCTGCACCCACTTTGTGGGTCTCTGGCTCCACTTCAGTTGGGAAAAACTTGGAAAACTCCTTTCTGGCATGCCCACCCTCCCAGAATTTGCCATCCAGATGAATTCAGCTTGAGATAACTAGAGGAAAGGACTGTAAGAAAATATAGAGGCAGACAGCCTTGGGCAAAAACTTGCCTACTTTAAACACACAGGAGAGGGTGGTCTGTCTCCTGGGAAATAGAAGGGTATTCAAACTCCTGTAAACAAGGGAACTTCAAAGGAACTAAAAAGAACAGGCCCAGGAAAAGACACAGTCAGGACCAGAAAAGACAGGGAAGATCCTGCACTCTGCATTCGCCTTGGGCAAACATTCCTGATAGGAGGGCTGAAGCTCAAGAAAATCTCTGTCTTATCACTAGCTGGTTACAAAATCAAGAAATGGACATCTCAGGGAATAAATCCCCAAGTTAACATTTTAAAATATTAAAAGGTACAGTGTGAAACAAGAGTGCAAGACAAAGAAACAGGAAATGGTGGACCATCGAAAGGAAGAGGATAAAAATCCAGAAAAAAACAATGAAGAAGCACCAGAATGTGGACATACTGAACAAAGACTTAAAAAAAAAACATGATCTGGAGAGCAGATGTAGCTCACGTGGTTGAGTGCTGCTTCCCATATATGAGATACCAGGTTCAATCCCCAGCCCCAAGTACCTCAAAAAAAAAAAAAAAAATCTTAAAAATACTCAAGGAGATGAAGGAAAATACTTGGAAAGAACTAAAGGACATCAGGAAAACAAAAAATGAGCACTCTGAGAGTTTTAGTGAAGAGACAGAAATATTGAAAACTACTGGAGTTGAAGACCACAATAACTGAAATGAAATTTTCCCAAGAGGGTTTCAAAAGCAGATTGGAGCTGGCAGAAAAATGAAGGTGTGAACTCGAAAACAAAACAATTGAAATTATACTGAAGCACAGAAAGAAAAAAGAATTATAAAAAGCAAAAATAGCCTAAGACACCTCTGGGGCATCATCTAGTGTACCAAAATACACATTATGGGAGTCCCAGGAGGAGAAGAAAGGAACGAGGGAAGGAAGGAGGGAGGGAGGGGCAGAAGGAATATTTAAAGAAATAATAACAGAAATTTCCAAACTTCACAAAAGATATGAATATGCACATTGAAGAAGCCCAGAGAACACCAAACAGGATAAACATGAAGAAAAATATACTCTATTGTATACTGATCACACTGTCAAGGAGAGAGTTCTGGAAGATGCAAGAGAAAAGCAAATAGATTGAGGGTGGATTTCTCATTAGAAACCATGGGTGCAAGAATGCAGTGGGTTAAAATACTTAAAGTGCTGAAAGAAAACAATGGCCAACCAAAGAATTTTATATCTGGTGAGACATTTTCAAAAATAAGGGGGATGTGAGCGGGTGAGCCCCCAGGCCCTGCTGAACCATGCCGCAAGATGATGACGTAACAGGAGAGAGACGCAGGGGAAAGCCAAGACAAGATGTGCCAAAAAACCAGGAACTGAGGTGGCACAGGTGGCAGAACACGTCTCTGAACATCGGAGGTTCCCAGGATCAAATCCCGGTGAAGACAGGAGGAGAAGGAGAGGAGAAGGGCAGGAAACAGACACAGAGAATTGCCCAGTGAATGGACACAAAAGAACAAAAAATGGGGGAGGAGGGGTTTAAGATGGATTTTTTAAAAAGTAAATAAATAAATCTTTAAAAAAAAATAAGGGAGAGATTAAGATATTCCCAGATAAACAAAAGCTGAAAGTTCATTACCACTAGACCTGCCCTACAAGAAATGCTAAAGGGAGTTCTTCGAGTTGAAAGGAAAGGACACCAGACAGTGGTTCAAAACAGTATAAAGAAATAAAGACCTCTGGTAAATGTAACCATTTGGGTAATTACAAATGCCAGTATTATTGTATTGCATTGTTTGGTATGTAACTCCTCTTCTTTCCTATAGGTGCTAAAATGCACATGTATGAAAAATAATAAAACGCATAGTTTTGGGCATAGAATGTACAAAGATGTAAGTGGTGGGATAGGATGTGGCTCAAGCAGTTGAGCACCTGCTTCCCACATAGGAGGTCCCAGGTTCAGTCCCCAGTGCCTCCTAAAAGCAAACAAAAAAACCCACAAACAACAAGAAAACAAATGAAAAATTCAACTCAGGAAAGCTGATGTGACTTGGTGGTTGAGTGCCGGCTTCCCACACATGAAGTCCTGGGTTGAATCCCCAGCTCTGGTACCTGAAACAAACAAACAAACAAACAAACAAACTATATATATATGCAGTAAGAAGTACAAAAAAAGGTGGGGGGAATACAGAAGGGTATAAGAAAAGTATGTATATGCCATTGATATTGAGATGGTATCAAAGTAAATATGATTGTAATATTTTTAGGATGTTAAATCTTAACTCCATGGTAAGCACAAGGAAAATATATGAAAAAATATATCCAGATAGAAAATAGAAGGCACTCAATATGGTACAACACAAATAAATCAAATAAGTATAAAAGTAGGCATGAACAGAAGAATTGAGGGGCAAAAAAGGTATAAGACTTACAAAGGCTAACTAGCAAAATGGCAGAGGAAAGTTCTGCATAATCAATAGTGACTTTAAATGTAAATGGATTAAACTCTCTAGTCAAAAGACAGAGATTGGCAGAATGGATAAAAAAGCACAATCCAACCATATGCTATCTGCAGGAGACCCACCGTAAACTCACAGACACAAGTAGGTAGAAAATGAAAGTATAGAAAAAATATATATATCATGCAAGTAGTGACCAAAAGAGAGCTGGTTAGCTATATTAATATCAGATAAAATAGTCAAAAACAGTTATGAGAGAAAAAGAAGGCCATTATATACTGATAAAGGGGTCAATTCAACAAGAAGGTGTAACAATTATAAATATATATGCAACTAACAGCAGAGCCCCAACATATATGAAGCAAATACTGACAGATTTAAAGGGAAAAACTGATTACATTAATAGTAGGAGACTTTAATACACCACTTTCAATAATGGATAGAACATCTAGTCAGAAAATCAATAAGGAAGTACAGGAATTGAATGATACACTAAACCAACTAGAGCTACCAGACATATATAGATCACTGGACCCAGTGAAAACAGAATACACATTCTTCTTGAGTGCACATGGATCATTCTCCAGGATAGACCATATGCTGGGTCACAAAACAAGTCTCAATAAATTAAAAAATATTAAATCATACAATGTATATCCTCAGATCACAATGAAATGAAGCCAGAAATCAGTAACAGAGGGAGAAATGGAAAATTCACAAATATGTAGAAATTAAACAACATATTCTTAAACAACCATTGAGTTAAGAGGAAATCACAAGGAAAATTAGGAAACATCTTGAGGTAAATGGAAGTGAAAATGCAACATACCAAACTTATGGGACGCAGTGAAGTCAGTGCTGATCAGGAAATTTATAACATGGAACTGGGGGGGAGGGTCGAGGAAGGAGTAGGTGAACTCCGGGGATTTGCAGGTCTGTGGTTAAAACAACGTTGGGTATGTTCTTTTGGCAAATATGGCAGGGGCATACAGGACAGGGCACACCTGGGCAGGCTTCTGTGGAATATGTAAGTGTTCATCTTGTTATAGTGTGTTATATCAGTGGGTAGAGACCCACACAATAAACAGGAAAATATTAAACTCCCATCCTGGGGAGTCCTGCTACATTCTCAAATAGAGGGGCAAGAGTCTCTCAAGAACATAAGCACTGCCTAATAAAAGAAAACAGATCTATATGTCAAGCCCTCAATATTATTGCAAGTAACTATGAATCTTACTCTTCAAAAAGTGAAACTTAGTGGTTACCATAGGTCCTAAGGGGAAGGGGAGGAAAGAATAGAATAGATGGATCATAGGGCATTTTTAGTGCATTAGAATTGTTTTGCATGATATTACAATAATGGATACAGGCCATTTTAAACTTCATCAAAATTTATAAAAGTATATGGTCCAAAATGTAAACCATAATGTAAATTATTGACCATGGTTATTAACAATGCTTCAATATCTGTACATCAATTGTAACAAATGTACCATTCACATGTAAAATGTTATTAAAGGGGAGAGAGGGAAAGGAGGAGGATGTTGGGTATATGGAAATTCCCTATATTCTATACGTGATTTTTCTGTAACCTAAAGCTTCTTTGAAGATAAATGAAAACAGTAAGACACTGGGGGAATATATGGAAGAAAATGTCAATGTACATACAAGACAATAAATCTTACAGTAATGAAAGACACAATGTCAAAAAAATTTAATTATTTCAAATGTTTTTCATATTTTCTTTATTTTTAAAACTATCATTATTATTTCATCTTCTCATTAATTTTAATTGGTTATTTAGTTGGTTTCATTTTTTTAAGAAGTTTTGGATCACAGAAGGGTCACAACTGTGGCAGGGGAAGATCACTGGTGCGGGATGTCAGTGATGGGGGATGATGCATGGGAGGAGGTTCACCTGGGGTATACCGCTAAGGTATACAAATGTGTTCAGGAGTTCATGGGGCATTGTCATGGTGGGTGGAGATCCACACAATAACCAAAAGAGTATCGACTTGGGGAGCTCTGCCACATTCTCTAATGGGACAGCAACAAGCCCCTGAGTACAGGGGCAGTGCCTAGTGAAGGAGGATGGACCATCGCAACAGGCCCCTGATATTGATGACTGTACTTACGAACCTTTTCTTTTGAAATTGACACTTAGCCTAGTGTTATAGGTTGCCTAAGAGTGACCTCCTGAAAGCCTCCTTGTTGCTCAAATGTGGCCTCTCTCTAAGCCAAATTCAGCATAGAAGTGCATTACCTTCCCCCTCCAGTGTGAGACGTGACTCCTGGGTATGAGCCTCCATGGCATCAAGGGATTATTACCAAGTACCAACTACCAATGCACCTGGAAAAAGACTTTGACCATAAGGGGGATATGGTAAATACAAATGAGTTTTTATGCCTAAGAGATTTCAAAGTGAGTTGGGAGGTCATTCCAGAGGTTACACTTATGTATATCTCAGCAGGATCTCACTGACTGCCACAGTAAATATTGCCTCAAATAGCGGGGCTCCTGAGGGCTCTGGAGACATCCAGACACTGTAGGCAGGGCAGACAGCTCAGGAGTTTGGCGCCCTGCCAGTGGGTCCTACTTTGGATTTTACACTCCCCAATATGACAGAGTTGGACTCATTTGTGATGTCCCTACACATGACTCTTCTGCCCCTTCTATTAGTTAGTACTAGACTTGATAGGTGTCTGTCCAAGAGACTTAAATCTTTGGGCTGTCCACGTGCCAGTTGGGCCCTGAATCTCAACAGAATTGCAACACCTACTCTCCAGTTCATTAGACTCACCCAGGACAATTAACAAGGAGATGACGATAGACAACGCCCATGCCAAGGAACAGAGAGTGTCTGCAACTGCAAGCAAGTTAGTCCCATCCATCAGCCCCATGAGATCTAAGCCCCCTCTCAATTACAGACAGAGTGGGCATCACCATCCCAGAATCCTCAGGATTGGGGAATGAACGATGGAGTAGAGTAGACTTACTGTTATTCTACTATAGACTTATTGTTATGCTAGCAATGGAAGAACTTCTATCACTGATGTGGAGCCAGTGGCCACCAGAGATTATGAGGGGAGGGAGAGGGAAAAATAGGTGTAATATGGGGGCATTTTGGGGACATTGGAATTGTCCTGCATGATGTTGCAACGATGGATACAGCTCATTATATATTTTGTCATAACTTACAAAATTGTGTGGGACAGAGTGTAACTATAATGTAAACTATAATCCACACTTAATGGCAGTGTTCCAATGTGTATTCATCAATTGTAACAAATGTACCACACTAATGAAGGATATTGTTAATGTGGGAAAGTGTGGGAGGAGGAGGGAGTGGGGCTTATGGCAACCCCCCCCCTTTTTTAATGTAACATTTATGTAATCTAAAGTATTTTTTAAAAACAAAAACAAAAACAAGTATTAAAAAAAAAGAAGAAGAAAGACTTCAAATCAGAGATTTAACCTCAAAATTGGAAGAACTAGAAAAGAGGAGCAAACTAAAACCAAAGCAAGCAGAAGGAAGGAAATAAAGATTTAAAGCAGAGATAAGTGAACTAGAAAAAAAAAACACAATAGAATCAATAAAGCCAAAAGTTGCTTCTTTGAAAAGATCGATAAAATTGACAAACCTTTAGATAGACTGAAAAAGGAAAGGAGACAATATAAACAACGAAAATCAGAAATGAATAGGGAGATATTACTGCTGATCCCACAGAAATGAAATGGACAAGTTCTTAGAAACACACAAACTACCTACATTGACTCAAGAAGAAATAGAAGACTTCAAAAAACCAATTACTAGAAAAGAGATTGAATCAGTAATAAAAAAAATCTCCCAAAAAAAGAAAAGCCCAGCACAGGATAGCTTCACAGAGGAATTATAACAAACATTCCAAGAAGACTTAACTCCAATTCTGCTCTAACTCTTCCAAAAATTGAAGAGAATACTCCCTAATTCATTCCACTAGGCCAAAACTACTCTCACACCAAAGCCAGATAAAGGTATCACAAGAAAAAAAAAATTACAGATCAATATCTCTTATGAGCATAGATGTAAAAATCCTCAACAGAATAACTAACAAACTGAATCCAACAGCACATCAAAATAATTATACATCATGATCAGGTGGGATTTATCTCTAGTATACAAGGGCTGTTCAACATAAGAAGATCAATTAATGTAAAACACATTAGCTTTAAGGGAAAAAACTACATGATCATCTCAATTGATGCAGAAAAGGCATTTGACAAAATCCAGCACCTGTTCTTGATAAAAAACACTTAGAAAACTAGGAATAGAAGGAAAACATCTTCAATATGAAAAAAGGCATATATGAAAAAGGTACAGCTAACAACCTACTTAAATGGTGAAAAACTGACAGCTTTCCCTCTAAGATCAGGAACAAGACAAAGATTCCCACTGTCACCACTGTTCAACATTTTAACGGGGGAAATATTAGGTTGTATATATAGTAATAGGATAAACATTGCTATAAATATCATGTAACTGCACTATACAAACAGTGAAACCTAAGTTATAGGACTATAGTTGTACATTTATAAAAGTGCTTTCATCAGGGAACCGGCTGTAGCTTAATTGGTAGGGCTCCGGTTTACCACATGGGAGGCCCCGGGTTTGGTTCCCGGGGCCTCCTTGAGCAGTCAGACCGCCTCGAGAAGAAAGACGCTGCGGGCAGGGCAAAGCTGCAGCGGGCAGGGCAAGCCCCCGCAAGCAGGCAGGCCGCTGCACGGTGAGCTGACTTGGCGGGTCGCCGCAGTGGGGGGAGACAAGCAGACACAGAAGAATGCAAAAATGAACACAGAAAGAACAAGCAGAAAGGGGGGATATATAATAAATAAAAAATAAATCTTTAAAAAAAAGTGCTTTCATCAATTGTAACAAATACACCACACCAACGCAAGGTGTTAATAATAAAGTGGTATATGAGAATCCTGTATTTTATGCATGATTGTTCTGTAAACCCACAACTTCTCTAATGAAAGTTTTTAAAAATTCCTAGGTCTACTCTAAGTTGTCAACACAATCTCAATTCAGTTATTACAAATGTCCACTTCTTTTTTAAAAAACGTGAAGAAAAATCAGTTGTTTTGGACTCATAATTTATAAACATGTAATTTGTGGCAAGAACTACATAAAGGTGGGGGCACAGAGTGGTACAGGAACATAGTTTGAATATACTATTGAAGTTAAATAGTTATCAAATCAAATGAGATTGTTACAGATTTGGAATATTAAATTTAAACTCCTTAGTAACTATGAAGAAAATATTGGAGAATATGCAAGCTCAAAGAGACAAAAATTAGAGTACAGGTTGCCAAGGGCAGGGGCCAGGGGAAATCGGAAGTTAATGCATAATGAATATAGGATTTCTGTTTGGGGAGATGGGAAAGTTCTAGGAATGGAAGGTGGGGAGGGATCCTGGTATATTGTGAATGTGATTAATCCTACCGAATCATATGCTTGTTAGTGGTTGGAATGGGAGAGTTTATCTTGTATATATGTTCCCATAATATAAAAAACAAAACAAAAACCCAGCAACTAAAGAGACAAAATTAAAAGCAGTGCATGATCATGGATACGATCTATCAAGGGAGGAGAAAAGCCTCAAAAGTACATTGAGACATATGAAAAAATTTAAATACAGACTATAAGCTTCATATCAATGTTAAATTTTTTGAATGTGATAACTGCACTTAAGTTGGTTACATAAGTGAATATCCTTGATCTTCAAGATGTATACAATTTATACTCAATTCTTCAGAAAAGGGACTGAAAAATAGACAAGCAGACAGATAAATTAGATGGAAGGGAGGGAGGGAGGAAGGGCAGGCCAATGTGGCAAAATGTTAAAATTGGTGGAACTGGGAATGGGGGTGGTGGTGGAGGGGATAGGGCTATATTGAGTTCAATGTGTGGGATTTATATAATTTTTGTAAATATCTGGAAGTTTGAAAGTATTCAAACTTAAAAGTTAAAAAACAAAACAGCAATGCTCTTCTAAGAGACTGGGAAGGCATTCACATAATCCAGAAGACATTTAAAAAATTATTCATTCAACTCATTGTCATATATCACTATTCAATTGGACTTTGGTATATTTTTGCATTAAATGTAAAGCTTTGATACTGAAGTTCAAAGTAATAAAATAAGATGTATTTAACTTGTAAGATGTATATAACTTGTGAGATTCATTTCCTAAATCTGTTAAAAACAGTACAAAAAAATGAAAACTTACCCCGAAATATTTTTTGCACAATCAACTCCAATGACTGGTTCACACTGTCAAAACTAGGAAAATAGTAATCAAATATGGTTTGTATAATAAATAAAATGTAAACACAAAATATTTCAATATTTAGGCATCCAAAATACATCCATTGCATAGCTATATAAATATATCCCTTAAAATTTAAGGAGAGACAGGGATAGGGATTAGTGGTGGGAGGCCTGGGGGTGGTGGCAGAAAGAAAGAGCATTTGAGGACCAGGGCTTCGCCTCTGGAAAAGCAACTTGGCGATGAGGTCGGTAAGAGAGTTGATGACCACGACATCCCTCCAGTTGTTGAGAACCCCTTTCCTGTATGGCCTGCTCTGGGCCTTTTGTGCACCAAAGGGCTGGAGCCTGGAGCCAGCCTCTCACATCCCGTCCCTGCGGGCCTGGATAAGAACACTGTTCACGACCAAGAGCATATCATGCAGCATCTAGAATCTAGAAGGTGACCTTAGCAAGTCAGAGGAGGAGATGTCCCTACAAGAACTGCAGCTCCATTATTTCAAAATGCACAATTATGATGGCAATAATTTGCTTGACGGCTGAGAACTCTACACAGCCATCACTCATTTCCATAAGGAGAAAAGGAGTGAAAAGGAACCACCAATGAATGAAGATGAACTGATTAACTTAATAGATGGCATTTTGAGGGATGATGACAAGAGCAATGATGGATAGATTGACTATGCTAAATTTGCAAAATCACTGCAGATGTTATTTGGCTTTCTCATAGTTATGTGCAAATAGACCCATTATAATATGAACACTTTCGGTAATGCAAAATAATTTATTTCCAATTATTGCTGCAGTATTTTGGTAAAAATCTGTAGCAACTTGTTTTACTGGGGTGAGAAACAGAAATCAAGAGAAATAGAAGAGAAATGGGACACATTGTATTCCCTAAGTACTGTTAAACTTCTTATTAGACAAAAGTCTGATTAAAGAAAGCTTTTAAGAATATTGGATAATTGGAGCTCAGTACTCAGGAACTTGAATTTGACTGTAGAATACTGCTAGTCTCTTGGTTTTAATTCATGCTACCTGACAAGTAAGACAAGCTTTGCCAAGTGGACCTACTTTTCACTAACAGAGAAGGAATGGAATGCTAAATGTCTCCCCTTGTTACCTCTCTTCAGGTAAATGTGGTCAGTGTTCTGTAAGGTCCCTGGCATAAAGGATTACTTGCTCTGGGTAAGTGGATATTTAAAAGGCTGTTTCAAAACCACAGCATAAGAATGTCAAGTGTTGAGTGTAGTTGGCCACAGAGTCCAAGACTTTGGAAACTTGGCATTTTGAAAATAATATACCACTGACCTAAGTGATTAACCATTTTGTTTTTCAGTATTTTATAAAACTACTGTCACATCCTCATACTTTATTTTTTTAATGTCTCTTCAACTTGGGAGAGACTTGGAATAAAAATGTTTTCTAATCAATAGAAATATTCTAGTTTTCTTAATATTTCTATTTATCTCTTGTTCCTAGCATTTAATTTTGCAGTTTAGAAACTATTAAGAATGTAAAGACTTTACTCTTTCTGCTTGATATGGTGGGGCTAAAACTACCACCTGGTCTAGCTCAGGTGAGAAGTAAAAAAGATCACTCACCAAACACAATGGTTAACCTGATACAAGATATATTTCAGAAGAAATATTGTTGAAATGACCTTTCCTAGCCCAAACATGTGAATTCTTTCAAACCAGTAAAATTAGAAAAGGAAGACTAAAAGCTCTTAGTATAAATCTCAATAGTAGTTGAAAATTAAGACACAGCAGATTGTAATTTGGTTTATTGGATGTGATGGATACACTGTAATAGAAAACCTGAAATGATGGTTGACTGAAATGGTATAAACTGCATAAAATTTGCTGTAAGAAATATAGAGACTTATTTTCTTTCTCAAAGTAGTCTTATAAGAAAACATATATTTGTAAAAATGGTTTCCTGTGTCAAGTATTTGTGCAATTGGAGCTGAATTGTAAACTCTTTTTGTAATATCTAGTTATTTTGAAAGATCTGTATGATGAATTCGGGTTATATAACCAATAAAACTGATGAAACAAAAAAAAAGTAATGAGAAACTATGACTATAATTTTTCACTCTAAATTATATATATTTCAATATAGAAATGTATTTTCTTTAATATTTTCTGAGATAACTTGGCGGGTGATATGTAGAGAATAATTTTATATAATAAATTTTAATAATTCAATGGAAGGGCATGGCTAATAATATGAAGAAAAAAGTTCTTTTATATGGAAAAGTATCAATTTGAGGAATACAGAGATAAATATAGTATGCCATTTCTGTATAAGTGGTAATACTGAAAATAAAAGTGAAGAAAACAGATTTTCAACATCCTGGCATCTTGAACACCAACTCTGTAGAATGGAGTGGGTCAAACTGAGGGGTTTCTATAAGTAAAATTACTAGGTTACCATCCCATTTTACTACTTACGAAAATAACTTTAGAAGCACTCTTACAAAGCAAAATATACCAAGTTAATAAATACACTGCTTTTCAAAATTCCAAAACCTGTATTAAAAATAAACCTCAATTTTATATACTTTAAAGCAAGGTTTTTTATAACTATCTATTGATGGCTGTTATCTATAAACTGGATAAACTAACTAAACTTAGGGATAACAGAGAGGCAGTAGGTCTATTATTCTCCTATTCAAATAAAGCTGAGAAAAATTTACAATGTTGTCTAAGAATACCAAGTAAAGAGCAGGAGCTGAATAATACCATATCAGAGTTAACCTATTTTATAATTTTTGGCTAGCTGTACTGGCCACTAAGTATTTAAAGAGAAGCTTAAGAAAGTTTTAAAATGAATTGAGAAAATGTATTCTTTCTGAAAACTGATGTATAGTATTCGGGGAGAGAGAGAGAGAGAGAGAGAGAGAGAGAGAAAGAGACACATAGATATAGATACATATGATTATTGTTGGAGAATTTCTGACATCCTTGGGGTAATTTCTTATTCTCTTCAAATTTGTATAACCTTTCCAGTAAAGAGTATACATTGAGATAAAATCACTTGTAATTGTACTTACTTTCAGAAAGTATATCTGCTCTGCAGCTTATAAAGAAATAGCCTTACAAATATAAATTTAATCTACCCTTGTTAACATCTAATTTCCATATATCCCATGTCACATAATCACTCTGAAACAGCATTTTTGTTTCAAATTTTATCTTCAAAATAAAGCTTTGGGGGGAAGGGGTAAAGTTTATAATTGGATTTAAATGTTTAAACACATTAAATACATAGAGTATATAACAACTTAATTGCTACTGATCCATTGATATTTATTTTCTGTTTCTTCTGTTTGAACTCTTTGTTCTCGGTGATTAGCTGCAGTCCAAAATGTTATTTTTTTGAGTACTTGTTGCAGAAGTTTAGGAGGTAATAAAGATATCTGACTTTCTAAAATGATAGCATTTTTACCAATGCAGTCAAGGCATGACCTGTAAACAAAACATAACAATGATTAGCTTTGAACCAAAATATTTAGAAAATATTTGTAAATAAGTACTCTTAAAAATAAAAATTAAAAAACAATTATGAATATTTTACATAATAATGTACCTCCTTTGTAGTTTTTGGAACATGCTAGGATTTATTATTTTTTTCCAGAGCACCATCATAACTGTATATTTTTATAGCAAAAGAGACTTTATCTGACTCAAATCAGATGGAAATAGAAAATACAACTTAGCATGTATAATGTTCTTTAAGTAAAAAAGATTAAAACTTAATTTCAAAGCAAATTAGTCTGTAGCAGATACTTTTTCAATTATATTTCTAGCTCAATAATCATTTGTGCTTCCCTGGAAACTGTTGGGGTTTTTTTTTTTTTTCCTCTATTGGTCAGATGAAGCCCCTGGCATCCATTTTTATACCATGTGACCAGTCCTTCCCATCTTCCTCCATAAAAGGCAGCACTGGAGTACAAACTTGACTTAAGCTGACCCAGAGAGTGGAAGTCAAAAGAGAGAGATGAAACAGTAGTACAGACAGAACCAACAAGAGACTACTTGGATTCCTACACTTTGGATGTCTGCCTCTCCATTATCCCTAAGTTCAGTTAGTTTGTCAAATTTAGATAGATAGATAGATATAAAAACCGTATTTTAAAGTGTATAAAGTTTAGGTTTATTCCACTAGAGGGCAGTATGCTTTGAAATAAGATTCCATTTTTATAATAAGTTCATTTGAAGAGAGAGGTTTCATATCTTAAAGCCAAAAGAAACTTAAGAATCACAGGAAGAATTACATAAGCAATGTTAGCAAGTCAGGGGAAACTTTCCAGATGAAGTTCCAACCTGTAATAAATTAAATAACAAAAATATTACAGATAAAGGAACCATACTTGCAAAGTCCTAGAGGTGAGAAATAAGATTCATTGCAAAAACTGCAATTCGGTGGTTCAAGTAAGGCTGGAGGGTAGAGTGCAAGAATAGTGCATGGCAAGAAATGAGCTAGAGAGATAAGTGGAAGCCCAGAATACCATGTTAAGGAATCAGAAGTTTGTTTAAGGGCAGTGGAAGCAGCTGGAAAATCAGCAAGAAATGATTAGATCAGTGTTTTTAAAAGATCACTCTGCTTTAATATATGACTAATTCACCTCAAGAGAAGAAACAGAAACATATAAGTATATGAAAAGATGTTTACTCTTTCTAGTAATCAAAGAAAAGTGCATAAAAGCAAGATATCACTATTTATTTATAAGAGCCACAATAATTAAAAAGAATGATAAAGCCCAATGTTGGCCAAGGTGTATATAAAGGGTCACTCTTATAAAAATCTACTGTAGTGAGTGTAAATTGGTACAACTGGTCTAGAAGGCAAAATGATAATATATATCACAATATGTACATATGCTTTTTTAAGGTAAAACTCACATATATAAAATTAACCATTTAAAAATAAACAGTTCAGTGACATTTAATGCATTAATGTGTTGACAATGTTGAGTAAGCACTACACCTCATTTCAAAACATTTTTTTAAGGAGATACCAGGAATTGAAGACAGGACCTCATACATGGGAAGCAGGCACTCAACCACTGGGCTACACCTGCTTCCTATTTTCAAAATATTTTAATCACATCAAAAGGAAACTCTATACCCATTAAGCAGTGCTCCCCATTCCCCTCTCTTCCAACCCCCTAGTTTTAAATTTTTTGAGACTTTTTGGTGACCTAACCTTTGGTCTATTCTGGAGAATGACTCATGTGCACTAGAGAAGAATATGTATTCTGCTGCTGTTGGGTGAAGTGTTCTATACATGTCTGTTAGGTTTAGTTAATCATTCAAGTCATCTGTTTCCTTTTTGATCTTCTGTCTAGATGTTCTATCCATTATTGAAAGTGGTGTGTTGAAATCACCTACTATTAATGTAGAACCATCAATTTCTCCCTTCAAATCTGTCAATATTTGCTTCATATATTTTGTGGCTCTGCTGTTAGGTGTATATATAGTTGTTATGCCTACATCCATACTTATTTGGCTTTTTGTATTGTACCATATTTCTTTCTCAATATATTTTTCATATATTTTCCTTGTAGTTATTGTGGGGTTAAAATTTAACATCCTAAGTCTACAGCATTATTTGATTTGATATCAAAACTTCAATAATGTACAAATATACTGTTCCTGTATGCCTACGAACCCCCATCTTGTTTTGTATTTGTTACCAATTATATATTTGTATACTGGCTCTCCCAAACCATCAATTTATCATACTTTTCATGCATTTGCATTTTAGCACCTGTATGAAGCAAAAAGTGAAATTACACAGCAAACAATACAATAGCACTGGTATTTATAATTACCCAAATGGTTACTTCTACTGGAGGTCTTTATTTATGCTGCTTTGATCCACTGTCTAGGTTCTTTTCCTTTCAATCTGAAGAACTTCCTTTAGGGCAGATCTTATGGTGACAAATTCCCTCAGCTTTTGCTTCTAGCAATGTCTTAATCTCTTCCTCATTTTTGAAAGAAAGTCTTTCTGGATATAAAATTCTTGGATGGTGAAGCAGTTTGATATTATTTATAAATTCCAAAAAATATATTGATTTTGTTTGTAAACTGCTCTGTTCCTCTGGGCGTGATACTCTTCGATTGTATTAGTTTCAGCTGAGATGGCTTTGATTAAATTATGTTAAGATTAGGGCTCTGATCTGACCACATCATTAGGGTATGCGGGGTTGAGTCCCCCTCCCCACAAGAGTAGACAGAGAAGAACACAGAGAAAGAGAGACGGCAGTGGCCCTGGGAAGAGAGATGAGCCTGATAGTTTAAAGCTGACCTTGTGAAGAAACCAGAGCAGCTAAGCCCAGAAAGAAATGAGCCCCAGGAAGAGAGATGAGCCTTATGCCAGCCTACAGCTGAGATCGGAAGAAGCTGGGACTGCAGAGCCTTAAGAGGAAGAAGGAAGGCTGAACCCTTGCAGACACAAATGACTTTGGGTGAGAAAGTACATCTTATGGTACCTTGAATTGGACTTTTTAGGGCCTTGTGACTGTAAGTTTCTTCCCCAAATAAATACCCTTTATAAAAGCAAACAGATTTCTGGTACTTTACATCAGCACCTCTTTTGGCTGACTAATACAAATGGCAATTGTGTTCTTCCAGCATTTTAAATATTTCAATCCACTGCCTTCTTGCCTCCATAGTTTCTGATGTGAAATCAGCATTTAATCTAATTGAGACTCCCTTGTACATAATGTTGCTTTTCTCTTGAAGCTTTCAAAACTCTCTACTTGATCTTGGCATAGGACAATTTTGTTACTATGTGTCTGAGTGTGATTCTCTTTGAATTTATACTTTTTGGGGTTCCTTGGGCTTCTTGAATGGGCATATTCATGTCTTCCTTTAAAGTTAGGAAGTTTTCTGCCATTATTTCTTTGAATATTCTTTCTGTGCCTTTTTCTCTTTCTTTTCCTTCTGGGACTCCCATAATATGTATATTGTCATACTTGATGGTTTCCCATGTGACTCATGTTCTGTTTTTTTTTTTTTTTTCTTTTTTCTTTTTTTATTATCTTTCTGCTCCTCAGCCTGAATCATTTTCAGGGATCTTGTCTTAAGTTCACTGATTCTTTCTTCTGCCACCTTCGATCTGCTGTTGAAACCTTATAGGGAATCTTCATTTCAGTTGTTATGCTCTTCAACTTCAGTATTTCTCTGGAGAGATTCCCATATTGTTCATTTTTTTTTTTTTTGAGGTAACCTGGGACTTCATATGTGGGAAGCTGGTGCTCAATCACTGAGCCACATTGACCTCCCTGACCTGGCTTTTTCGTCTGTTTTGCTTGTTGTTTTGCTTTTTGTTTCTTCAGGAGATAGCAGGAAACAAATCTGGGATCTCTCATGTGGGAGGCGGGCACGCAACTGCTTGAGCCACATCCACTCCCCCATTCATTGTCTTCCTCATATCTTTTAATTCTTTCTCCATGTTTTCCTTTATTTCTTTGAGCTTACTGAGGATTATTATTTTAAAGTCTCTGCCTGGTAAGTCCAAAGTCTAGTCCTCTTCAGTGCTGGTTTCTGAGTTTTTATCTTGTTCCTTTGGATGGGCTATCATTTCCTGCTTCTTTATCTTGTAAACTTTTGTTGCACACTATACATTTTAGTTATTTTAAAGTGTTAACTCTGGGATTTAGTCCCTGTTCTGTCCCTTAAGTTTGTATCCAGTCAGTGATATGAGAAAATTTTTTGAGTGATACGAGCTAGACAAAACAAACCAAGGCAAAAAGTACCTTTCACTCTCTTGGCAAATTGGATCTGCTTTGGCTGATGGTGTCCTTCAGAACTTTGCCCTCCTATCAAGCAGAGCAGCCTGGGGTAAACGTGAAGTGCAGGGCCCTGCTAGAGGTCCCAGGAATTCCCATAACAGTAGTTTGAGTATGTATCCCTTCTATTCCCTTTGGAACAGAACTCCTCCCCACCCTGGGTGCTTTTTTGAGTGACTTAATGCTGACTGTCCTTTGCCCCATGCAATTTCAACTTAATTGTTCTCACACTATCCCAGCTGTTTGCAAGGGGCTTCTCTGACTTCAGGACAAAATCTGGTTGTGCAAGCCTGAGATGTTCCCCAGCTCAGTCTCTCAAACTTCCACCTGATAAACTGGTACTGATATACATGCACTCCCACTATGCACACAGGGACCACTCTGCACCCTCTGGAACAGGGCCAGGGACCCATAATGGGAGTGCAAGCTGGCTCCCCACTGTGTTGGGGTGGGGGAGAGGAGCCAACAAGGATGCCAAGACCTTCTTCTATGGCTTTTGAAGATGCAGTTCTCTTAATTCAGCACTTGCCCAGTTAATGCAGCCTTTTAACTGTTTTCCCTTGTTTTGAGGAAGGTTTTTCTGTTTACAATTCCTCTGCTGCCTTTGTCCCAATGGCTTTCCTCAGAGCAGCCCCCAGCGACCTGAAGTAGTTGAACAAAGACAGAGATCTAGGGTCAGACCACACATCCCCAGAATTTGGAGGACTAGTTCTTTATGTCCCAAATGGCACTAGCAAGCTGATTCAGGAGCCAGGGCTCCAGTCTTCACAGCTACTGGCCATGTGGCTGGAAGAAAGAGGATGGCAGCCTCCGCAGAGAGGGTGAAACTCACTGATCTTTATCACAATTTACCAGCCTCTTCCTTCCGTCCCTCCCTGGATGCCACACAGTGATCCCCTAGTCTCTGGAGTTTGAAAGAGGTTGATTCAGACAGTTCCTGCCAGTTCAATAATTGTTTTGGCAGAGGGACTGATTCCCTGAGCTTCCTAATCTGCCATCTTCTTTTATACCATTTTTTTCTCATAACAGCCTGTAGCAGTTTGGCATTATTTATGAATTCCAAAAATAGATATTGGATTATGTTTGTGAAGTGGTCTTTTCTCCTGGGCATATTAGATTATATTGTATTCAGAGGTTTACTTGATTAAATAATGATTAATGCTTTGATTGGGCCATGTCAGTAGAACATTGAGTCCCCACCCCCTTAGTGGGTGGGGACTCACAGAAAAACCACACTGCAGAGAAGGGAAGTTGGAGTTTTAAGCTGGAGTCCAGGAAGTAAGCACATAGAGGAGCAGAGCAGCTAAGTCTGGAAAGAATCAAGCCCCAGGGAGAGAGACAGAGCCAGTTGCTTGATAGTCTACAGCTGGCTTTGTGGAGAGAGGCAAAGCCTAGAGAGCCTCACAGTCTATAGCTGACCTTGTGGAGAAAACAGAGGAGCTGAGCCCAGAGAGAAATGAGCCCTGGGAAGAGAGGAACCCAGGAAGCCTGAACCCTGGCAGACATCGGCAGCCATCTTGCTCCAACACGTGGCAAGTAACTTATGCTTTATGGCCTGGTAACTGTAAGCTTCTACCCCCAAAAAATACCCTTTATAAAAACCAACCAATTTCCAGTATTTTGCATCAGCCCCCTTTGGCTGACTAATACACAGGCCCACCCCTTTTGCACTCCTTTTTCTTTTACTCTTCACAATTTTCTGGGGAAATCCACCTCCTTAGGATCCCACTCTACCAATTTTTCCTTCATTTTCTTGAGTTTCCAACAACTTACTACCCATTAGCATCTTCCCTTTAGCCTATCAATAAATACACTCATTCCTCCCTTGGTTTTAGGAGCTCCTCCTTAGATGTCATCCTAGCTTTTCCCTTCACCTTACTAATAACTTACTAGTATTGCCAAACTCCACAGCACTTTTCAATTCAGATATTCTGTGACCTTTCTGCAGCATTCTCTCTGTTTTCAGTTCTCTCCTCTCAGTTTTTGTGTTACCATTACTCCTGGTTCACCTTTAGTTCACCTTCAAATTCTTGGTCCCTCCCTTCTTGGCTCCTTTTCCTCTATCTACACCTCAAATGTTAGGAGTTCCTTATGTACAATCATTGGCTTCCTCCTTATTTTTGAAACGTCCTGTACAGAGTTAACCCATACAATATTTATTCCCCAATGTTTCTTTTTTTATTATTATTATATATCCCCCCCTTCTGCTTGTTCTTGCTGTGTTGATTTTTGCGTTCTTCTGTGTCTGCTCGTCTCCCCCCCGTTGCGGAGACCCACCGAGTCAGCTCACCGCGCAGCGGCCTTGCCTGCTCACGGGCGGCCTGTCCGGCCTGTCCTGCTCGTGGGGGCTTGCCCTGCCCATGGCGGCTTGCCCTGCCCGTGGCAGCTTTGCCCTGCCATGGCGGCTTGCCTTCTCAAGGCGGTCTGCCTGCTCAAGGAGGCCCTGGGAACCGAACCTGGGGCCTCCCACGTGGTAAACCGGCGCCCTACCAATTGAGCTACAGCCGTACCCCCCCCACAATGTTTCTTAAATCTTTATGTCTAGCACAGACCTTTCTCCATATATTTAACTGTTTAATGGATAGCTCCACTAGAAGATCCATAAGCCCTTGAAGCTCAACATGTCCAAAATCAAATTCACCATTTTTATCCCATCCTACCTTCAAAGCTGCTGCCTTTCCCATGTTCCCCCATCATTAATTCTTCAGTCACCACCTAAATAGTGCCATATCCCTCCCTTCTCCAACACTACTGTTACTTTCTATAGATCAGACCCTCACTGCTTGACTAACCATTGCAATAGTCTGCATACCAACTTTCCTGTTCCTAGTCACATATCCCTCCCATCTCTCATCTCCACTGTTGCCATAGGAATTTTCTAACTTGCAATCTAATCATCTCATTCCCCTGCTCCAAATTTCAGTGACTCCTGATTGCCAACAAGGTAATGTAAACTCCTTCATATGAGATACAAAGAATCTAGATGAAATGGCTTCTGATTTCTTGTATAACCTCACCTCTTGCAACTCGTCACTTCATACTTATGTTCCAGGAATACTCAAGAATTTACAGTTTCTAGAACACACCATGCTCTTCTATATGTGTTTTCACTAACAACCTTGCCCTCTGTGTTCCCAGCAGATTCTTGGCTCAAAGTCTTCCTCTTCTGCAAAGACTTTTCTAACCTTCCCTATCCTAACCAAGTGAACTAAGGGTCTTCTTCTTCAGTATTCTCATGATCTTTGTATATGCTCCCCTTAAAGCAATATTCTTCCTCTATGATAGTTGTTTGAAAACCTGTTTCCTATATCATAGCAATTTAAGGGGAAGGACCAAGACGTTTCATTTCACAGTGCAATGCCTACCAATGATAGTTACTTAAATATTTCTTGATTTCTGCGTATGAGGAACTTGTAATATAGTTAGTGAAAATAGTTAGGTTCACAATAAAACACAAACAATACAAGGCAGTATATGATTCGGTACCAAAAGAGATATTCAAAGCATAACTCCGACAATAAGTTCAAAGAAAGAAGAAATCATTACAGCAGTAGTTCCTAAACTTATCTGCACATTAAAATCACCTTGGGATCCTTAAAAAATTCCCAAGTCCTGGCCCAAAGCCAGCCCCATTAAATTACAATCTGTAGAGATAAGGCACAGTCATTAATATTATTTGAAGCTCCCCATGGGATTCTAATGTACAGACAAGTTTGGAAACCAATGCACTATAAGGAGGAACAATTAAGAAAAACCTCACAGTCCTTTGAGGTGCAAAAGTGTTTAATTTTGAGGAGGTCCTATATATCTATTTTTTCTTTTATCACTTGTGCTTTGGGTTTAAGATCCAAGAAACCACTACCTACTACAAGAACTTTAAGATGTTTCCCTACATTTTCTTCTAGTAGTTTTATGGTCCTGGCTTTTATACTTAGGTCTTTGATCTATTTTGAGTTGATTCTTGTATAGGGAGTGACATAGGGGTCCTCTTTCATTCTTTTGGTTATGGATATCCAGTTCTGCCAGCATCATTTGTTGAAGAGACTTTTTGGTCCTGTTAACAGTTTGTAGGTTTGTCAAAAACCAGTTCGCTATAGAGGTGAGGACTTATTTCCGGACTCTCAATTCTATTCCGCTGATCAATGTGTCTATCTTTATGCCAGTGCCATGAGGTTTTGACCACAGTAGCTTTGTAATATGTTTCAAGGTCAGGCAGTGATAGTCCTCCCACATTGCTCTTCTTTTTTAGAATGCTTTTGGCTATTCAGGTGCACTTTCCCTTCCAAATAAATTTGGTAATTGCTTTTTCTATTTCTGTAAAATAGGCTGTTGGAATTTTGATTGGTATTGCATTAAATCTATAAATCAGTTTGGGTAGAACTGACATCTTCACAATATTTAGTCTTCCAATTCATGAACATGGAATGTCTTTCCATTTGTTTAGGTCTTTCTTTGATTTCTTTAAGCATTGTTTTGTGGTTTTCAGATTATAGGTCCTGCACTTCTTTGGTTAAACTTATTCCTAGGTATTTGAATCTTTTTGTTGCTACTGTAAATGGAATGTTTTTCCTGATTTCCTCCTCAGATTGGTCAATACTAGTGCACAGAAACATTACTGATTTTTGCATGTTGATCTTATGTCCTGCCACTTTGCTGAACTCATTTTTTTAGCTCAAGTAGCTTTGCCATAGACATTTCAGAATTTTTGAAATATAGGATCACATCAGCCATGGATAGTGAGAATTTTACTACTTCTTTTCCTATATGGATGCCTTTTATTTTTTATTTTCTTGCCTAATTTCTCTAGCTAGAACTTCTAGCACAATGTTGAATAACAATGGTGATAGTGGGCCTTCTTTGTCTTATTTTTGAGGGAAAGCTTTCAACTATTTCCACTGAATACAATGTTGGCTGTGGGTTTTTCATATATAATCTTTATCATATTGAGGAATTTTCATCTCAAAGGACGTTGTCAAAAGGGTGAAAAGATAGCCAACTCAATGGGAGAAAATATTTGGAAATCACATTTCCGATAAGGGCTTAATGTTCATGATATATAAAGAGATGCTACAACTCAACAACAAAAAGACAAACGACCCAATTAAAAAATGGGCAAAATGGGAACCGGCTGTAGCTCAATTGGTAGGGCTCCGGTTTACCACATGGGAGGCCCCGGGTTCGGTTCCCAGGGCCTCCTCGAGCAGGCAGACCGCCTCGAGAGGGAAAGCCACTGCGAGCAAGGGAAAGCTCCCACGGGCAGGGCAAGCCGCCGTGAGCAAGGGCAAGCCGCCGCACAGTGAACTGACTCGGCGGGTTGCCGCAGCGGGGGGAGACAAGCAGACACAGAAGAATGCAAAAATAAGCACAGCAAGAACAAGCAGAAAGGGGGGGGATATATAATAAATAAAAAAATAATAAATCTAAAAGAAAAAAATGGGCAAAAGACTTCAATAGACATTTGTCCAAAGAAGAAATACAAATGGTGAAAAAACACATGAAAAAATGTTCAACGTCACTAGCAATTAGGGAAATGCAAATCAAAGCTACAATGAGTTATCACTTCACGCCTATTAGAATGGCCACTATTAAAAAGACAGAAAACTACAAGTGTTGGAGAGAATGTGGAGAGATAGGAACACTTATTCACAATTTGTGGGAATGGAGAATGGTACAGTTACTGTGGAGGACTGTTGGCAGTTTCTAAGGAAGTCGAATACAGATCTGCCACAAGATCTGGCAATATCACTACTGGGTATTTACCCAGAAGATCTGAGAGCGGTGACACAAACAGACATCTGTACACCAATGTTCATAGCAGCGTTATTCACAATTGCCAAAAGAAAGAAACCACCCAGGTGTCCATTAACCAAGGAATGGATAAATAAACTGTGGTGTACACACATGATGGAATATTATGTAGCTGTAAGAAGAAATGAAGTTGTAAAGCATATGACAACATGGAAGAACCTGGAGGCCATTATGTTGAGTGAAGCAAGCCAGACACAAAGGGACAAAAACTTTATGATTATGCTATTATGAACTAAATATATTGTATAAACTCATGGAGTTAGTAATTAGAATATGGGTCACCAGAAAACAGAATGAGGTTAGAGAATGGAAAGCTGAGGGTTAATTTGTGCAGAAATGGTAAAAAGATTGTGTGTTAATCTTTGGAAATGAATAGAAAAGATGAAAGCACAACATCATGTTTGTAATTAGCAGTGCTATCATATATGTATGACAGTGGTTGAAAGGGAAATTCTAAGGTCATGTGTATTACTAAAAGGAAAGCTTAAAAATGTAACATGGGACTGTATACCATAGTAAAACCTCATGTGAAATATGAATATGGGTAATACTGGATATATAAGACTGTTTTTCTTTGAAACTGAACAAATGTTATGTATGTTAATATTACAAGATATTAATATCAGGTAAAAAAACACATTATGCTAAGTGAAAGAAAGCAGACACAAAGTACTACATATTGTATGATTCCATGTATATAAAAAGGAAATATGTATCAATTTTTAAAAGATGGAATTAGGGGATGCGGATGTGGCTCAAGTGACTGGGTTCCCATCTACCATATAGGAGGTCCAAGGTTCGATTCCCAGGGCCTCCTAGTGAAAAGCAAGCTGGCCTACATGGCAAGCTGGCCTGAGCAGAGAGCTGATCCACACGGAGAGCTGGCCCACGTGGAGTGCTGGCCTATGTGGAGAGCTGGCACAGCAAGATGATGCAACAACAACAACAAAAGAGCAGATCAGGGAGCTGAGGTGGCGCAAGAGATTGGGCAGCCTCTCTCTACTCCGGAAGGTCCTGGGATCAGTTCCCGGTATCTCCTGAGGAGAAGAAAAGCAGACACAGAAGAACGCACAGAGAGCAGACAGGGAATATAAAAACAATGGGGGAAGGGGAAATAAATAACTTTTTTTTTAAAAAGATGGAATTAGATTAGTGGTTATGTAGGGCAAGGGAAGGATAGAGGGATTGAGAAGTCACTGTTAATGGATGTGGAATTTTTTCTTTTGGAAGTAATGTAGTTCTAAAATTTTTAGTGTGATGAATGCACAACACTGTGATTATACTAAAAACCTTTGATTGTACACTATCACATGGTATGTGAATATATCTCAATAAAACTGCTTTTAAAAAAAACATCAAGAAGGTCCAGTTTGAACAAGTCCAATGATTTTCAAGTGGTTCAAAATTTAGAACATCTGGAAGTTATAGTATATTGCTTTAAATAGAGTTTCCATAACTACTCCCCCAATTTGTCTTCACCAATATTGTTCCCACTGTGTGAAATACTCATACTTGTTCACTGGGCAACTTTTACTTGGTCCAAGTCATTCTTCCCAGCTATCACAAGAAGAAATAGGGGCATTTTCTACAATTCTCTCATTAAGTTTTATATATATTTCTTTTAGAGCAATATGATTTGAACTAAGACACACCACCAATTTTTGTTAAGTAAACTTTATTTCAACTTAGAAAAATAAAATAACAGACAAAATGCAGCTTAACAAATTATGGAAGCATTGCTCTAAAAAGTTCTGTCCAGACACATTTATCTCATTTAATTCTAAAAACAAACTCAATTGTTTCTCCAATGTTCAGAAAGATAAATAAATGAGTACAAAGTCTCCTTGGTAAGGAAGAAAATGAAAGAAAATTTGCCTAATCATTTTCCTATCTTGTGAAACTAAACCCCATATTATTTTTTTACCTTTAGCACTAATATAGTACCTTCTTTGCCTTTGTTACAAAAAATGTTACAATATTAATGTTAACTATAGTCTATAAGTTACACTTATATTTTTCCCATTTATCACCATATTCTTAACACCTCAAAGTGGAAGAATATACTTGTATTTATATTATTAACCACAATCCTCATCTACCACCAAAATCACTATGTTATACAGTCCCAAGGTTATCCTCTTGCTGTCTTTCAATTAACAATAACCTTCCTAGACTACCCCTTTCAGTCACAATCACATTTATAAATCAGCAGTTTGTTTTCAAACTGCTACCATCAAACTCTATCCATTGCCCCATATTTACAATTGACCTTTTTAAACATTCTACATACATTCAGCATCGGTACCGCCTTCTCAACCCACATTCTGTTTCCTACTAACCAATACTTCATAGTCCAACTCCATAAGCTTACTCATTGCATTTATTTCATATCAGTGAGACCATAAAATATCCGTCCTTTTGTGTCTAGCTTATTTCACTGAACAGAATGTCCTCAAGGTTCATTCATGTTGCCATGTGCTTCCCCAGTTAATTTCTTCTTTCAGCCAAACAGTATTTTATCATATGTATATACCACCTTTTGTTTATCTATTCATTGGTTGATAGACAGTTAGGTTGTTTTCACATTTTAGCAATTGTGAACAATGCTGCTATGAAAATCGGTGTGCAAATATCAGTTTGCACCCTTGCTTTCAACTCTACTGAATATATTCCTAGTAGTGGGGTTGCTGAATCATACGGCAGTTCTATATTTAGCTTCCTGAGGAGCCACCAAATTGTCTTGCATGGAGGCTGCGCCATTTCACACTCTCACCAACAGTGAAGGAGTGTTTCTATTTCTCCATATCCTCCCCAGCACTTTAGTTTTCTACTTTTCAAATAATGGCCCATTCCATACAACATAAAATGGCATCTCGCTGTAGTTTTGATCTACATTTCCCTAATAGCTAATGATGTTGAGTGTCTTTTCATGTGCTTTTTGGCCATTTGTATTTCCTCTTTGGAAAAATGTCTATTTAAATCTTTTGCCATTTTTCAATTGGGTTGCCTGTCTTTTTGCCACTGACGTGTGTGATCTCTTCATAAAACATGGAAATCAAACCCTTGTCAGATATGTTTCCAAAGATTTTCTACCATTGAGTAGGCTGCGGTTTCACCTTCCTAACAAAATTATTTGAAATGCAAAAGTGTTTGATTTTGAGGAAGTCCTATTTATCTATTTTTTCTTTCATTGCTCGTGCTTTGGCTGTAAGGTTCAAGAAACCACCACCTACTACAAGATCTTGAAGATGTTTCCCTATGGTTTCTTCTAGGAGTTTTATGGTTATCACTTTTATATTTAGGTCCTTGATCCATTTTGCTTTTTCTTTCCCCACCCTCTCCTACTTGCTGTCTGTGCCCATTTTCTGGGTGATCTTCTGTGTCTGTTTCTTCTTTTTTTTCCTTTGCTTCTCATTTTTCTCCTCCATGCTTCACCAGGACTCTATCTTAGGGGCCTCCAATGTGGGAGAGAGGTACCCTGTCACTTGTGCCACCTTAGTTCCTTCCTTGATCCATTTTGAGTTAATGTTTGTATAAGGTGTGAGATAAGGGTCCTCTTTCTTTCTTTTGGATATGGATATCCTGTTCTCCCAGCACCATTTGTTGAATAGACTGTTCTGGTCCAGCTGGGAGGGTTTAACAGCTTTGTCAAAGATGTGAGGGTCTATTTCTGAGTTCTTGACTCGGTTCCATTGATCAATGTGTCTGTCTTTATGCCAGGACCATGCTGTTACCACTGCAGCTAAGTAATAAGCTTTAAAGTCAGAAAGTGAGAGTCCTCCAACTTTGCTCTTCTTTTTAAAGACATTTTTGGCTATTCGGGCCTCTTACCCTTTCAAATAAATTTGATAACTGGCTTTTCCATTTCTGTAAAAAAAAAAAAAAGGCTGCTGGGATTTTTATTGGGATTGTATTGAATCTGTAAATCAGTTCGGTAGAATTGACCTCTTAACACTATTTAGTCTTCCAGTCCATGAACATGAAATGTCCTTCCATTTATTTAAGTCTTCTTCAGTTTCTTTTAGCAATGTTTTGTAGTCTTCTGAATATAAATCCTTTATGTTCCTGGTTCAGTTTATTCCTAAATATTTGATTCTTTTAGTCACTATTATAAATGGAATTTTTTCCTGATTTCCTCCTCAGATTGCTCATCAGTAACGCAGAGAAACACTACTGATGTTTACATATTAATCTTGTATCCTGCTACTTTGCTGAACTCATCTATTTGTTCCAGTAGTTTTATCGTGGATTTTTCAGGATTTTCTATATTTATGACCATATCATTAGTAAATAATCAAAATTTTATTTCTCCCTTTCTTATTTGGGTGCCTTTAATTGCTTTATCTAGCCTAATTGCTCTAGCTAGAGCTTCTAGTACAATACTGAATGACAGTGGTGACAGTGGGCATCCTTGTCTTGTTCCTGACTCAGTGGGAAAGGCTTTAGTCTTTCACCCTTGAGCACAATGCTATCTGTGGGTTTTTTAATATGCACTTTACCACAATGAGAAAACTTCCTTCTATTCCTATCTTTTGGACTGTTTTTATCAAGAAAGGATGCTGTGTTTTGTCAAATGCCTTTAATGTATCAATTGAGAGGATCATATGATTTTTCTTCTTCAATTTATTAATGTGGTTATTATACTGATTGATTTTTTGTGTGTTGAACCACCCTATATTGGGATAAAACCCACTTGATTGTGGTGTATAATTCTTTTAATGTGCTTTGGATTTGTTTTGCAAGTATTTTCTTGAGGATTTTTGCATCTGTATTCATTAGAGAAATTGTCTGTAATTTTTTTCATAGTATTTTTATTTGGCTTTGGTATCAGGGTGATGTTGACTTCATAGAATGAGCCTGGTAGTATTCCTTCCTGTGCAATTTTTTGAAAGAGTTTGAGCAAGACTGGTATTAGATCTTCTTTAAATGACTGATAGACTTCACCTTCGACACTATATGGTCCTGGACTTTTCATTTTGGGGAGGTTTTTCATGATTGCGTCAATTTCTTTACTTGTGATTAGTTTGTTGAGGTCTTCTATTTCTTCTAGGGTCAGTGTGAGTTGTTCATGTGTCCCTAGGAATTTTTCCATTTCATTAACATGGTCTAATTTGTTGGCGTACAGTTGTTTATAGTATCTTCTTATGATCTCTTTTATTTCTGCTGGGTCAGTGCTAATGTCCCCCTTCTCATTTCTGATTTTTTTTTGCATCTTCTCTTTTTTTTCTTTGCTAGTCTAGCTAAGGGTTTGTTGATTTTTTTAATCTCAAAGAACCAGCTTTTAGTTCTGTTGATTCTCTCTATTATTTTTTTTTATTCTCCATTTCATTTATTTCTGTTCTAGCCCTCCATGCTTACATTAAAAAAGAAGGAGGAGCTAGTATCAAAGGCGTAACTGTACACCTGGAGAAACTAGAAAAAGAATACCAAATAAACCTCAAAGCAAGCATACCACCAATTTAAGAACAGTTTGAAATATAAAAAAGAAATTCTACCATATTAGATGCATATGTATGTGTCTACTACTAGATACATTCTGATTTCAGAAAAGCTAAAATGTGGAAAAAGTAATGTTTAGATCAAGGGAATATGTGTGATGGTTAGGCTAATGTGTCAACTCGGCCAGGTAATTGTGTCCAGGTATTAGGCTCAGCAAGCACTGGGCTAATTGTAATACAAGAGCATTTTATGGGGGCCGGCTGTAGCCCAATTGGTGGGGCGCCGGTTTGCCACATGGGGGGCCCCGGGTTTGAGTGGGCCTCCTTGAGTGGGCAGACCGCCTTGAGAGGGCAAGCCGCTGTGGGCAGGGCAGGCCGCCGCATGGCGGGCTGACTCGGTGGGTCACCGCAGCGGGGGGAGATGAGCAGACACAGAAGAGCGCAGAAATGAACACAGCAGGAACAAGCAGAAAGGGGGGGATATGTAATAAATAAATAAATAAATAAATAAATCTTTAAAAAAAAAAAGAGCATTTTATGGACTTCGATCACCAGTGAGTTTACTGCATGGATGACTGATTACAACTGCATCAATCAGGAAAATTGGATCAAGAATGGATGACGCTTTTATCCAATCAGTTGACTGCCTTAAAAGGGGAAGTGATTTCAACATTCAGAGAGAATTTCCCAGCTCGTCTTTGGGCAGCCAACTTCTCCCAGAAATTCATCAGGACATTTTATCGGTCTTTCATTGGAGCCCCTGTCTTGTAGCCTGCCTGTGGAACCTGGACTTGTGCATCCCCACAGTCACATGAGAGACTCATAAAATCTTTTATTATTGACAGATATCTCCTGTTGATTCTGTTTTCCGAGAGAACCCTGATTAATACAGTATGTTTAGCATTATACAAACTAAATGCAATTTTACAAACAAAAATGTGACTCTTTTAATTTTTAAAAATTACATTGGTTTATGGTTCTCATTATGAATGCTATTATACTCTTAGGAAGATGTGAACATTTTCTGGAATTGAAGTCATAAACTACCTGAAAACTTACAATTCTTCCCAAAAGAAGAAAGCAATTATTACACATTAATTGCACAGGTATGTAGAAACACTGAATTTGCTTACCTGAGTAGTGAATAAGGCTGTATTTGAAAGATCAATAAATCATTACAGTGACCCTAATCAACATAAAAAGATAGAATATTAAAGACTTCATCATGATTTCTGGTAAAATAACAATGTATTAATAATTGAATGTTTTTCATTTCCTGAATTTAAAGGAAATTATGTAAAGCAGCAAATTCATCTCTCTCTAGCTATTCACACACACATATGTAAACACAAACACACACACACACATAATACACATACCTGCTTTGGGTAAACTTTGGATACCTGGTAACAAAAGTTTTACCCAACTGTAGCCTATATAATTGCAAATTTAAAAATCAGACATGTCTTTTTCTTATAACAATGATTTCAAAATGATAATAGTACTGACTTTCAAACTTTTTTGTTTTTAAAACAGAACCTTTTTTCCCATATAACTTAAGTCTCTGCTTTATCCTGCCTTCCATTTCTTGGTGATCCCAGGATTTCCTGGGAATTTTTTAATTGAAAATCACAGGTGATTTTTTTTATTCTCCTTTGCTTGGTGGCTGGTAAGTCTCTTCAAACAATAATTATACACACTCTAATTTCAGAAAAATTGAAATTTTAAAAAAATCATGCATCTTAGAAATAGAGAAAATGCAGTCTATAATGTAATCCTCCTCCTAAGTCTCTGCAATATCTGGTTTGAATGATTTTTTGAATAATGATTCTCTTATGATTATTCAAATTAACGTTAATGTGGTTGAAAAGTCAGCAGAAAATTTCCCTAATCCTTTCAAATACGTCTTCAGAATTTTATAATTATTTTAATTAGTATTCCTACTTTATTAATAAATTTTCTATCCTAAAGATTTATAGTGCCAAGAAAGAGAAGATAAACCACAAATTTTACTTTTAATTAACTGCAGACTTATGGTTTTAAGTTTTTCTTGAAGCACTGAATACACAGCCAAAGAAAGTTCTAAAACTTTTGTATTCCTATGATAACATTCTATTGGCAGCCCCAAAAGTACAAAACAGGCCAAATTCCTTAGAGAGAAGCCACCTTATTTCAGGGTTTGTCACTGGGTAGGAGTTATTCTGGAGATAAGTGTGTCTAAAGAGAGGAATGGGAGATGGTGCCTCTTGGTCAGACTATAGTTCATTGTCTCCCAGTCCTGCTTTTCCCAAGTGTTATATGCAAATCAGAGCAACTAAACCTGAACATTTGCTCTTCCATACTTTGCAATGCTAGAATCTCAACATTCTTGTTGAATAATGTTCGTTTAAATAATACAATTACTCAACCATAATATTTAGATATAAAAAATTCTTACTGTATCCAAGGAAAGTAAATCATCTTTGCTCCCACCAAATACCATTATTTCATTTTCTTTTCCCAAACAGGCTGTGTGCCATAACCTATGATTGAAAATTACAAACAGAGTGAAATACTAACAAGTAAAAAACTGTATATTACATTTAAATCAATTCTAAATTGTACACTCTAAAATGTAATCTATTTCAAAGAGGCATCATTCAACTTGAACCTTTGGCATATCCTCAAAGGGTTAGATTTTAAAGATTCCTCTAGGGTTCATTAAATTATAAGTCATGCTTCAATTAAGATGATTCCCCAGAGTTCTTTCTATTATAATCCCCCTCAACCTTTTTCTAATTTCTTTATCTCATAGATATTATTACTGAAATATTTCTGTTTATCAAGGAATTGATCAGCCTACTGCTAAAAAAGGCCCCTTTCCCAATTTTCTATTTAACATCTATGATTTTACAGATCTCACAGTTTTTTCTTTTTTTTCCTGGTCTGTTCCCCATCACCTGACAAATCCAATTTGGCACTCCTTTTTCATTTCCATGATCACACTACTCATCACCCTGGGTACAAAATACCATCATAAATTCTTAGTTTTTCTGTCTCTAATCTCTTCCAGCTACTTGTAGCTAATAAATAATATTTTTCAAATATTGTTTTTGACCATGGAAATTTTCTGATCAGGAAGCATCTGTGTTGCACAGAACCTCTTTTCTTAGCCTTATAGTCATAATCAACAGTTATTTTTTCCCCACAAATCTTAATTCTTGCCTCTTCATAAATGAACCCTCTACTTTAGTCAAGTTCATTTATTTGCTTCCTTTAAGAGGGAAGCTTAGGGAGTAGATGGATGAGGCTCAAACGGTTGAGTGCCCGCTTCCCACATGGGAGGTCCTGGGTTCTATTCCTGATGCCTCCTAAAAACAAAAAAACAACAAGCAAAAAACAAAAAAAAATCAACTCAGGGGAGCTGATGTGGCTCAATGGTTGAGCACTAGCTTCCCACATATGAGGTTCTGGGTTCAATTCCCAGTCCAGTACCTAAAAAAATTTAAAAAAAAAAAAGAAAAAGAGGAAAGCTTATAACTACCTCTAGGTTTCTGCTTAGAATGATAATTCATTCTTTCCAGTTCTTAAAAACCCCCTAGGAATTGTTCCAAATACCCACTCAAACTGGTTTTGTTCAAGCATCTCTGCTCAGCTCCCCATCATCATTTATGTATTCCTTTTATATTCTCCTAATTTACATTTGAAGATAAACTGCTCTGTACAGTACTTTAATTGTTTGAGATGTGTGTCTTCTAGCTCTCATGAGGTCAGAAATTGCTATAGTGGTATGCTGGAACCAGCTTACTGGCTAACTGAAGTCGATAGTTTTATCTCTTAAGTCTATGTTCAGTGGTTTCACATTGGTAATTTGAAACTGGGGATAGTAAGAGAATTAACACCTTGGAAATCAGGAAACACTAAAAATTAGGCCTTTTTTTAAAAAAAGAGTGGATTATTAACTGTTTATCAGCATACCACTGGAACCACTGGAACTTGAGTAATGTCATTTTATACTTCCCCTTAAAAATGCCTAATATGGTGTTCTGCACCCAATAGATCCTCAAGAGTTTTGACTAACAAAAGCAAACATAAAATACCAACATAATTTATTCAGTGACGAAATATACAAACTCAATCATAAGAGTAGAGCACCTAATGTTCTTTTGGAAATGGTCTGATAGCTCATATCCATCTCCAATTTCACATTATTTACCAAAAATAGTTTTATAGTTTTATAAAGTTCAATAATTTAGGAGGCTCTTAGTTTTAAAAAATGGGTAAAATTTCTCAATTTTAGAGGATAAATTAAGAGTTTTACAAAGCCATTGCTTTGACTCTGATAGTACTTTGATTACTTTTCTTAATAGACCAAACTGTGTAAGTGACAGATGTTGAAAACAATTACACATATTTATTACCACATGGTCTTTTTTTAGTACATTAATCCCTTTTATTTAACTCTCACAAGTGCAAACAGTGGGATTATGTACAATTTGTTAAACCAAATACTTTCCTGAAACACTCATGTATACATTCAAAGGTAAATACACTTGGGACCCAGGATAGAACTGAGTCATTAGAGATTTTGTTTGGGAAATGCTCTGCCCAATTCTCCAACTCATAAGTTAGAAAATAAATTGATATAAATCTTCAGCAAGGGGAGGGTTGTAGCTTGGTTGAGTGCCTGCCTCCCACGTACAGGTCCCAGGTTCAATCCCGGGTACCTCCCTTAAAAAAAAAAAAAAAGATGGTGATTTAAAACAAAAACAAAAACAAAACTTCAGTAAGAACCCAGGTTGGGGATGGGTAATTGGAAGAGGGATTGGGAAAAAGAAATAGAATAAAAAGAGTTCCCTTATATATGGGAAGGATTAGCTCAACTTCTGGAGAGGCCATGTGTAACCTTGGCAATACTCAGGGGATCCAACAGTATTGATGGCTGTATATACTAAGCTACTATATACTTTATCAGACAGTTTTTACAGACACCAAAAAAAGGTCCTTGCTGACAGACATCTACACAGGCTGTCAGATATGTCTATAGATGGCTTTTCAACCAATCATAAGTTTTATCTAAGATGAGATTTATAAAAGAGAATGCTGTACTATAGAACAATGGTTTTCAACCAGAGGCAATTTTGCCCCCAAGGGGACATTTGATAATATCTGGAGCCATTTTTGGTTGTCATAAGTTGGAGGAGAGGTGTTACTGGCATCTAATGGGTCTTAAAGGCTAAGGATGCTGTTAAACATCCTACAATGTACATGATATTCCTAACAACAAAGAATTATTTGATTCAAAATGTCAATACTGCTAAGGTTGAGAAACTGCTGTAGAGTTATGAGGAGAATTGGGCAGCTTACATTTCAAATTATGACTTGGAAAAGTTTACACAAAATGCATTCAGATGTTAACGAAATTCTCATTTTAATTTAAAAAATTAGTATATATATTACATATGTTCTCCTTACACTAAACTGTATCCCACCTGTTCTCCTCCTCACCTCATACCTGAAGATAGATCTGCCTCTGTCTTATCTGCCTTAGGGAAACTCTTGCCTGGACTTCATCATCGAAGAACACTGGAAAGCCTTTCCTGCCTTGATTTTGGTGACATCTAGCTTGCAACCTGATGTTTTTTCTACAGACTGATAGTTTATGTCCTCTCACAGCTGCTCTAAACTTATCACCTAAACATTCTAATAAAGCATATTATTTACATGACACATCAGCTGAATTAAAAGAAATCTCTTTACATAGCTCTTCTAACTAGTATACTATTGATAATAATTAAGTTGCTCTATTACTCATTAAGGGCTGAAATACAGAATAGGAACAATTTAAAAATAAAACATTTTTAATACCACTATGATCTATAATTAATGCATTATACAATCAAAGAATTGAAAGAGAACTAAGAGCTTATCTAGTCCAACGCCCTCATTTTCACAGATGAAGAACTTGATGTTCAGTTTCTTTAAGTAACTTTCCCAAAGCTAAGTAATAGGTGAGCAAGGACTAGAACTCTAGGCTCTCATATCTGAGTACAAAACTTTTAAAATTAATATATATATATATTTCTTTCAGAAGATCCAGAATTGTTAAAATAATATATTCTAACAAAATTTTACACATGAAAATTTAAGAATCATATATGCAATTATGATAAAGACTCAATATGTTTTGCATATATATATATACACACAATTAGATATATAATCTAAATATTTTTAGGCTTTTTTCTCAAGTAAGTTACTTAATGGTCACTTACTAAATAACAGAAATACAATTAAATTCACAGTAGTATAAGGAATCTGTAGTAAAAATTAAAAAAAACCTGACATAGATGGCACGAGAGAATAAAATCTATTACTCACTATAATGATTATAAAGTACTGAAAATGAATTTCCTATGAAGATGTCTTCATACTATCCAACAAAGTTAGAAAAAGAATTACAGTACTAACGCTGCTTTCTTTGTAGTCTACTAATATATTGCTTTTATAATTTTTATTCTATAATATACCACAAAAGGCTAACACCTTCTTCCAAAAATGCACATTAATGAATAGATCATATTAAGAAAAATAATTTTCCATTTATTAAATCAACATGAAAACAAATTTCCTCATTAAATTGCCTGAAACAATTTGAATTAACTACTTGAAGTGCTTGAAATTATTTGAATTAACTACTTGTAGTGCTTGAAATAATTCTTGTTTAATATTTAAAAATACATTACACTAAACTTTTAATTATTTTAGTCTTTTAAAATTTATCAGGCAAGATCATGCATTTACCTAAAAGAATAACATTGTGAAATATACAAAGATGGGTGAAACAGGATTGATCATTTCTATAACAATCATATATAATTAAAATGATAATTAATTATTTAGGTAACATCTAGCTTATGTGAAATATATCCTTCCTGATGGTTTATGGTTTTAATGGCAAACAATATAAATGTATACATATACATTTTAAATATAAATAAAATAGTATATTTTAATACTTTAAAAATCCTTAACTATTTTTACTATTTGTCAACTTCTAGACATACCTGGGTCTTGTCTTAGGTAAGTGTGTAAGTTGTTTCCAACAATTTGTTATGACATTATGAATCCAACCATCACCTGCAATATTATGACAGTTCAGAAATTAAGATTAGTCTTTAGGTTAGAAGTTTAGCTTTTCTAAATTTTCCATGCTACATCTATATGACTAATTTTTGTATGTGTGCATATTTGAGCAAAAAGTTTTCAAACATATACAAAAGTAGAGTAAGCAAGAAAATTAACCCTCACTTATTCGAGATTCAACAACTATCAAGATTTTGGGGGAGCAGATGTAGTTCAAGGGGTTAAGCGCCTGCCTCCCACATGGGAGGTTCCTGAAAAAAACAAAAAACAAAAAACAAGCAAAATAAACAAACAAACCAAAAAACAACTCAGGGAAGCCGATGTGGCTCAGTGGTTGAGTGGCAGCTTCCCACACAGGAGGTCCCGGGTTCAATCTCCAGCCCCTGGTACCTCAAAAAACAAAAAAGATTTTGCCACATGTACTCCATGAAACCCTTTATTATTCCTGTTGGAGAATTATTCTAAAGCAAATCTTAGATCTCTTATCATTTCTCCCATATGTATTTCACTATGCATTGTTTAAAAAATTGGACATTTTTCACAGTCACAATGCCATTATCACAGTCAACAAAACAACAAATAATTCCTTTTTTATTATCTAATACCCATATGACTACATGTTAAATTGAATCTATAAGGGAGGAAACTGATCAGACTAAGAGTTAGGGAATGTAATTTACCATAGGTCAATGACCAAAACAGAAAATAGAATTAAAAGCTAGACCTCATGAAGACATGATATTAAACAACACCTAGTGAAATGTTCATATTTTGGGTTTTGTTAAGATTTCAAGTCTCTTTTAATTAAAATATCCCACAAATTGGAGAAGTATAATAATCTGTAAGAATAGCTAATTTAACCTCTACTAGGAACTGCTGTTTCTCCAGCTGGAAAAGCCTCTGGAATTTGGTTGGTTGGTGGCTAGCAGACTGCCAGGTACATAGTTGATGCTCAATAAATTTTTCTTGAAAAATAAACAGTTGTTTTTAGATGTTATATAAAATTATATAAATGGTTTTATTGTATATAAGGTTTCATAGTAAAAACATCTCTAGCCATAAAAACTTCTGGGTTTGGGAACCGGCTGTGGCTCAATTGGTAGGGCTCCGGTTTACCACATGGGAGGCCCCGGGTTTGGGCAAAAACCGCCGTGGGCAGGGCAAAGCTGCTGCTGACAGGGCAGGCCCCCCGCAAGCAGAGCAGAGCACGGGCAGGCTGCTGCGCGATGAGCTGACTCAGTGGGGTGCCGCAGCAGGGGGAGATGGGCAGACACAGAAGAACGCAAAAAAAAAAAAAAAAAAACACAGCGAGAACAAGCAGAAAGGGGGGGATAAAAAAAAAAAATAACTTCCGGGTTAAAATAATATAAAACATCCAACATTTCAAACTAAGACGCCAATATCCTTGGTTATTTGTCTATCCTAATGCCACAATTTTACTGCTAGAAGAAAAACTGCAGTACAAAAATCACAGCCATTGGCATCAGCAGTGGCAAGAGTTTAAATATTCTAGCTAAGCACTTTGCTTTATAGCTCTGCATCAAAAGAAAAGCAAGTGGCCTTCCCACCTTATATTTCGAGAGCTTTATGGAAAAGGCTGCTCTTCTAATCCCCATCTCAGCCTATATGTATAAGCATCTGGATTTAAAAAAATCAAGAGGACACAGAATCACAGAATATGAAAGTTGAAAGGAACTTTAATTCACCCAAGTTCAACCACAGTTCCTTTTCTCTATAACCAGAAAACAGGAGAATACGGAGAGTCAACGATATAAAAGCAAAGAGATCTTCTACTTCTTAATGCAAGCATATAGTTGGAGATAAATTTAAACCATAAAATCAGGAAGAGAGGAAGACACTTTAAGTACCAAATACAATTAAGAAAAAAGAATGATATAACTATATGCTAAACTTAATTGACTTACTTAATGGAATATTCTCTGCACTTAGTCCACCAAATAGGAAGAGCTTATCATCAGCTATTGGGGTTAAAGTATGCCATGACCGATGTTTTGGGTTTTCTCCATTAATAGGAATCCTGTGACAAGGGAAAAAATATAAAAATCTAGGTACTGTGTTAGTCAAAATAAAATTTGTTTGCTCATCTCAAATTATAAAGGAAAAAAATGCCCTCAGCACTTTAAAAAATGTTGATTTCATTAATCCGTCCTAATACCATGTTTTTAAAAATTCTTAAAATCTTAGGAGAATTTAAACAATTTCTTCCCATTTAATGACTATTCTGCATGACCCCAGACTACAGAATGAAAATAAAAACGTCAAACCCCCAGTTAATTCACAATGCATCTTCAGCAACATTCTTGTTGGTTACTCAACATATTTCCTCATTTTTTTCAGCATAATTATTTAAAGATCTATAACTTTTTACTGTTCTTTCATGTTTAATTTTATGTTTTCAGACAATTTCCCCAAGGTAATTATGTTATTATTTTTTTCTTTTACTTTGGCCTACTTGTAGAATTTCTCAAAGCATTATCTTCCTTGGAGAATGCTATCTATTCAAACTTCAAAATAAAAGCATGTAAGCCATTCCAGATCCAGGATGAACCTATAAAGGTTTCGAAGTAGTACTATCCTGGGGCCCGGCTAGATAGCTCAGTGGATAAAGAGCTCGCAGGTGTACCACATGGGAGGCCCCGGG
>PVKH010000092.1:11298-51178 GCA_004027955.1 Chaetophractus vellerosus | reverse complement strand
GGCTGCAATGCACATCACCTCCGTACAGCATTTCATTTCAAAGTGCGTTCACATCTAGTTCCCCATTTAAACCACTCAGCAATTCGGGAAGTAGTCTGAGTGAAAGGAGGCTCAGGGAGTTGATGTGACATGCCCAAGGAGTCACAGCCAGAAAATGTTAGAGGTCCAGGCCGTCCTCTATTTCTCCCACCCCACTGGTTCTCAACTTCTCTTGCATGTCAGACTTGGGGACCCGGTGGCATAAATCCCCCGCCTACCTCCCAGGACCTGTGTGAAGAGGCGATGAAACGATGGATGTGAAAGTGATAGCATTATTGCTATCATTATTGCCTAGCAGCCCAACTCATATGAATATGTATTTTTTCATTCTTTTGCGTTATTTCATAAGGGTGCCTGTTCTCAACTTGAGTTCCTTGACACTCTGCGGTGTCTTGATGAGTTGCAGAAGCTGCAATTTATTAAGGAATGATGTACTGCACTTGGTAAATTATTTACTTAATTCAAATGATTCCCATTATAACCTCCTTCACTGGGATGTGTCTTCTTGAGTGGCAGAGAAATGAGAATTGTACATAATCCATATCTTCATTTAAATAGGCTTTAGTCCACAATCTAGGAATGTGCAATCCATGGGAACTATGGACGGATAGAAAAAGGATAGAAACCCCTGTTGTAGGATATACTTCTGGGAGTGGGATCCTGGGTGAATGGATATGAACATTTTATCTTCCAAAAAGATTGTTGGTTTTTTCAGCCTTTGAGATTGTATGCTTTGGCACTTACAAAGCTCTTTCCTTCATGTTGATTATCTCAATAACACAGTTATGTAGTTTTGGTGAGTATTAATCTCCATTTAATAGATGGTGTATTAGTCAGCCAAAGGGGTGCTGATGCAAAGTACCAGAAATCTGCTGGCTTTTATAAAGAGTATTTATTTGGGGGTAGAAGCCTACAGTTACCAGGCCATGAAGAATAAGTACTTCCCTCACCAAAGTCTGTTGCCATGTGTTGGACCAAGATGGCTGCCGACATCTGCAAGGAGTCAGGCTTCTGTGTATGGTGCCTCTGGGTGTTGTGCACTGTGCAACCCACACCACCACATATGGTAGCCCTGCATGACGTTCTCTCTGGATATGCCCCGTCAACCATTGATTTGTAAATATTAAGGACCGACTATGTGGCTGGCTCTGGACTAGGTTTTCTGTGAGTCTGTGTTGGGGTGGGGATACAACAAGAGTCTCTACAGCTAGATGATGCAGGTGGGGGTGTGTAGAGAGATTCAAAAAGCTCTGACAGTCCCCTGAGCAGCCAGCCCCCTTTAGACTCCTTCTTTGTGGGGTATGCAAATACAGGCCTTCCAGACACCCCTGGTCCAGCTGTCCTCTCCCAATACTGTGGCTTTGGTCACTTCCGTGGGACTCTCCGGATCCAGATTATGTCAGTATAATTATGTTAATATTATAATGTTAGTATAAGTTTGGTAAGTACATTTGAAACCATAAACCTTGGGGTCTGAACGATGGGATAAAAATGCCCTTTACTTGGCTGCTGTGGCCTCAGTGAAGAGGGAGGGAAGGGTCCTGGAGGGGCTGATGAGGGAGGGAGGCAGTGATTAGTCAGGGGACCCTTAAAGAGAGGAATCATGGGAGGTGAGGGATATGGGCATTTGACACATGGAGAAATTTCCTGAAAGAATGTATTTGCAAACCAGAGACATTTCTGAGGGTTTGGGTCACCTTTCCACTAGCGTCCATTGCCCTGTCTTCACCACCTGTGCTGGTGGCTCCTCATACCTTAGCTGGGAATAAGGGTGACTGCATTCTTTCAAAAGAAATGACAGCTGTGAGGAACATGCCTCTTCCAAATGTGTGTGTTGGAAATGAATGTCAGCTTCTCTTGGTGCTTGTTAAGCGTCTGAAAGAAACTTTCAGCACTTTGAGGTCAGTGCAAAACAACTGAGCCTGCCAGAGCAGCAATGCTTTGTGTGGGTTATTGTTTTTCTGGGGGATAAAGGACTATTCATAGCTTCTTGATTTATTCATAATGTCACCTTTACCACCGGCCCCCATTTCTCTTTCACATTTCATCTGCAAAAGAGCATTTAGAAATCTCCTAAGGATATCACAGCTGTTGCTTTAGTTTACAGACTGGATACATAATACATTATCATTAATTCAAATATGAACACCTAAAAATTAGCAAGTATGCACCATTTGTTTTTAGTAGCATTTATACAGTACTCGAAAAATACATTTAATTTTATGTTCATTAATAACTTTTTGTATTTTGTATTTCAATTTTATATTTTGAATTTAAAGGCTGTTTATTAAAATGTTATATTATTAAAGTAAAATGTATAAAAAGCTATACAGAAATAGAAAATATACTTGATTGAATAAGCTACATAAATAAAATTTGATACTTTTAAAAGATATTCATTATTCATTCAATAAATTTGCCTGAATGTCTACTGTATACAAGGCACTGTGCTGAGTGCTATGGATATGAAGTTGATTAAGGCACAATCCTGCCCTCGAGGAGCTTACAAACTAGTAGAGTTTTTCAAGACACTACATATGTGAGCTAAAAGTGATTTCTAATGTCTAGAGGAGCAAATACTTTTTGCATTGAGTGTTAGTTTAGTTGTCTTTGTGAAAGCTTCTTTCTTTTCATAATATGCTGCCTCATTTACAAACACTGGGTACACAGTACAGTCTCCATCCAATGGAATAGTCTTTCCATCAAGAGTTAAAAACATGGGATCCCCAGGGTGTAATGGCTTCCAGTCTTGATCCTTTCAGGAAACAATTAAAATAAATTGTTTGGTCTTTCTCCAACTTTAAAACTTTTATGTCAGACTCTAGACAACTAACAAAGTATAGCCTTCTATTCTTTTAAAAAGAGATGCATTGAGAGTCATATCTGTGAACTGACTGACTGAAATTGTGTAGTTTTGACAGCATTTCTAAAGTTCTTTTCATTTTAAGAATTGACACATATAATTGCTTCAATATCAGTTTTGCCTTGAATGTTGCCAAAGAAATTTATAATATTAAAGGGCAAAACTAAATATGTATCCATACTTCTTGTCAGATGAAGTTAAATTCTGTTCAGCAAGATTTAGGAAATATCCATTAGGAATCTTCTGTTTGCAAGACAGTTTACTTTTGGGGATATATAAATGAGTAACGTCTGTTCCCACAAGGAGATTCTATTCTAATGGGGATTAGTAAGAGAAAATAGGAGTGGACTGGGGAAAAGTCTAAGTCAAGGCGGATATATTCCATATGTGCCCCACTATATGGGAACAGCTGAGTTTTCTGAAAGGCCTTATACCAGGAATTTGAATCTTTGATTCCCAAACATCAATGTTGTCATACCACAGGAACTCTAGAATAGTTCTCAACCTTTGATGTGCTTGAAAATTACCTGTCTATTTTATTAAAATGAAGATTCTGATTCTACAGGTGGGGGGTAAAAGTTTGGGATCCTACATCTCCAACATTCCCTAGCAGCATCAGCATCACCTGGGGTTTGTTAGAAATCCAGGATTTCAGTCCCCAGCAGAGAGCTATTGAATCAAAATCCTCTTATAATAAATCCTCCAGAGATTCATATGCACAATGTTAACGTTTGAGAAGCACTGCATTACAAAAAATTTTCTCAACCCTACCTGTGTCTTATAACCAGCCGCTTGGGGTGTTTTTTTTTTTTTTTTTTTTTTTTTTTACTTTATTCCCCCCACTTTTCCCCAGAGTGTTCGCTCGTCTATCTGCTCACTGTTTGCTTGCCTTCTCCAGGAGGCACCGGGAACCAAACCTGAGACCTCTCATATGAGAGGCGAGTGCCCAACGGACTGAGCCACATCTGCTCCCTGGGGTGTTTTTAAAATGCCCTTTCCCAGATAAATCAAACCAGAACCCCAATTTATTTTTAAAATTTGTATACAGTATGGAGTGGATGTGGCTCAAGCAGTTGAGCACCCGCCTCCTGCTTAGGAGGTCCTGGGTTCAGTTCCCTGTGCCTCCTAAAGAAAAAACAAAAATAAAAACAAACAATGAGCAGACAATGAGCAAAAACAGACGAGGGAGGCATCTGGGATGGGGGAATTTGCATATAATAAAATTCACTGTTTTGGTATGGAGTTTTATGAGTTTTGGCAAATACAAAGCATACAGTCATATAAGCACCACCATAATCAAGATACAGTTTCTGCACCCTCTCCCTGAATTCCCTTATGCCACTCATTTAATGTTCACTGTTTTGTTTTTAAAGCTTCTCAGTTGATTCAAAAATGCAGCCTGGTTGAGAACTACTGGGTCTGGAAGTGATTTTCAGTCAAAGATGTGCCTCAAAACCACTAAAGGTGCTTCTTCCATACACACACCTAGACCTAACACCAAAGATTATGAGGCAGTGCAGTGCTTCTCAAACCTGATCAGCATGAAAACCATCTAGGGAACTTAACACCAACCAAACAAATCTATGCTTATTCTCTGTCTCCACCTTGATGAATCAGGAGTTTTAAAAAGCTCCTCAGGTGATTCTCAAGTGACTTGAATTTGAGAAGCACTGATTTTGTAGGTTTGTGCTAGGTTCCAGGCCTTTGGGGGGAAATCCCCTAGGTAATTCCAATGAGCATCACTGATTGAGAGTATCACTCTTAGAACAAAATCTGGACTTGTGACCAGGTCTGTGTTTCTGGGCCAAGGGTCTAGGTCTTCTCTGCTCTGTTCATACTTTCCATTGACACTAGTCTTCTTGCTATTCCTCAAATACTCCAAATTTGTTCTAGCCTCAAAGAGGCCCTTCCTGACCATCCCATCGTATAGGCACACCTTGTTGCCCTCTACTACATGATTCTATTTATTTCTTTTATAGCATATATTGCAGTCTGAAATAATCTGGCTTATGCATTTTTTAACTTATTCATGGTCTGTTCTCTCCCCATTAGTTTGGACGATCCATAAGGGACCTTGTTTATCTTGAATCTCAGGGTCCAGAGCAGGCTTAGTAGGTATTCAAAATATTTATTGAAATAATGAACCAACCATCCCTGCTAAAGAATATAGAGTTGTTCCTTATAGTTTATCAAATAAAAACTATCCTTCCTAATTTTTAAGACCTACCACTAACTGCCATGTTTGTTACTGATGTCATTAACCTCACTTCTCAAGTCTTCCCAGGATTTTTTTTGTACTTCTCAAGGATAAATTGAAAAAAAAAAAAGACCAACCCAAAAAACACACTGAGTGTTGTAGCCTGTTATGGCATCATCACGTTGGCCTGTTTCTTGTAATTTTTGTCACCTACAGTGCTTTCCTCCTTTCTTCCTCCCATTTTCATATTTCCCTCCTTTAAAACACTTCCTAAAATTCTTTCTTCAGGATTCTACCTGGATCCCATTAAGCCACAAAGCAGGATTTGCTCTGCCAGTGTGTATTTTGGGGCAGGGTACTTAATTAAGTTCCTAAAGTTTTTCCACATGTATTCATGATATCTGGATTTTATCTTCTTGAGGATTGTGCTCCTACTTTCTTGTAGGTCTTCCCACATTGTACTTTGTGAGGGTTTTGTACAAAAAGGGCTTAATAAATGCTGCAGTTTGATAGGGAGAGCTAGAGAAGCTCCCACAAACTGACTCTTTTCAGGCCCCTGAAAGGCTCACATTGAAATCACCAAGAAGTAATTCTCAACTCCTACTGCTTCTGCCTCACTCATTTTACTCTTCTGAAAGGGACTGCAACAAACACAGCAACACCTGAGGTCACAGAAAGATGGGGCTGTGATGAATTATAGTGTCTGGCAAGGGCCCTAGAGGAGTGGTTACTTATGTTCTAAGGCTCTTGAAAGAAAAATTTAAGGAGCAAGGATCCCAGTTAGAGAGAAGAGCATAGACTCCAGGGGTGGACCATGAAGCAGCTCCATGAAGATTTGTTGGGACAAGCCCAGAATAAAGGTATTATTGCCATCCCCAAATGCTAACATCATGCTTGGAAATGGCCCATAATAACATTAACAACTTATCCAAACTGCTGATGATGCAAACTTTGGATGGCTAGCAAAGAGTATGAATGACAGAATCGAAACAAATGAGATTGTGACAGTGGTATACGTGAAATTCTGTACTTGCTTAAAAAGATCCAGTACCTAAGTCCAACAGTTCATATAAAATGATCTGGGAGTCCACAGATCAATAGTTACATCAGTGCAAAATGTCTCAAGAGAATGCGCTTTCCCTCACTGAAGTATTCAATCAAATATGGATGACCACTAATGAGTGTCATTAAATAGGAGATTGAACTGGATCCGTGGATTTCAACCCTGACTATTCCAGAACAATAAAATCAGATTATCTCAAGAGTGGGAGCCTGGCACCAGTATTTTAAACTCCCTAGGTAATGTGCAGCCAGGTTGACAGCCTTAGAGTAGATCATTTCCCATCTTTTCCATCTCTAAGGACCCAAAACCTTCTCAACTCCTTGCTGCCATTGTTCCTGAATAAAGCACTCCACTCATAACTCTTAACTGCGCTGATGACCTGAAGCTGTGTGGGGGAGCAGATACTTTAGTTTTTTTGGAATCTTTGCTCCTCCCTGCTTTCCCCAAATTTAAATATCCTAAACATTCCCGGAGACAGGGCATCGGGGTCCTTTTCTTCCTCTTTCACCATGCTGATAAGAAATGAGGTGATCAAACCAGGTAAGGGGTGTATATATATGGGTTCTTGAGAGAGTCAGCGAATGGTGGCAGAAAACTTTCCAAAGAAAGAGGTTCTGATTTTTTTTTGCTTTAACTTATTTCATGGTGGGCTTGACCATAGTGAGGTAGCAGCAGTGTTGTCAACTGCAAAGAAAGTTAGATCTGGATCTGCTATTGATAGCTACATGGCTATTAGAAGGATATAACTTTTGGGCCCCAGTTTTCTGCTATTAAAATAGATTGCAGGGAACCGGCTGTGGCTCAATTGGTTGGGCTCTGGTGTACCACATGGGAGGCCCCGGGTTTGTTTCCCGGGGCCTCCTGGTGATGGCGAGCTGCCGTGCAGTGTGTTGACTCAGCGAGATGACCCGGCAGGGGGAGACAAGCAGACACACAAAAACGCAAAGCAGATGAACACAGCGAGCACAAGCAGCAAGGGTGGGATATATAAATAAAGAAAAATAAATCTTTTAAAAAAAAATAGATCGCACTTGCGTAGGAATTTCACCTTCTCTAGGGATCCTTGTCTGACTGCCCCACCCCCCTACTTCATTATTCTCATAGAACTTGGTTGTTTACCTTCATTTCTATTGCTCAGTTTAGACCTCAGTATTGCTAGACTATAAGTTTCATGAGAATACAGACCATAGTCACTGATTTGTCCCCAGGGCATACGCTCAATAAATATTTACTGAGTGAAGGTTTGAATACTTTACCTACACTGTAGTGTTTTTGAGAACATCAAATGAGCTAATGTTTATAAAATGCTTTTTGAACTTAGACTTTTACCCAAAGGTAAGGTCATTATTTTCCATATTTTAAAGAAATAGTAAATGTTACCTGCAGGTTCGGATGGATAATACCAGCAATTTCTCCACTTTCATTCCTGGGATAATCAACTTTCTCCATTATTTTATAGACCTCAATAGCACATGGAGGAAATTCTTTTCCTATGGCAAAACCAAGATGTATAAATAGCAACTAAAAAATCTCCTGGGAAAAAGAGAAGTTGATAATTTAAGGAAGGAAGAACATTTTGGAGACAGACGGTTACTGGGAGAACATACCATGTTTGGTTAAGGATCTCAATAAACAATACTAAACCAGAAGATGTTCTTTATGTGGGGGTAGGTTATTTTTTATTATTTTTTAAAAATGTATTGAGGTGAAATTCAATAACATTACCATTTTAAAATGAACAATCCAGTGGTATTTAGTACATTCACAATGTTGTATAAACACTCCCTCTATCTAGTTCCGAAACATTTCCATAACTTTAAAACTCCATACCCATTAAGAAGTTTCTATTCATTCTTCCCTCCTCTCAGTCCCTGGTAACACCAGTCTGCATTCTGTCTCTATGGATTTGCCTATTCTGGACTTTTCATATAAGTGAAATGATGCGATATGTGACCTTTTGTGTCTGACTGTGTTTACTAATCATAATGTTTTTGAGGTTCTTCCTCTTGAAGTATGTATCAATATTTCATTCCTTTTTATGACTGAATAATATCCTATTGTATGCATATACCACAATTTGTTTGTCCATACATCCATTGATGGACATTTGGGCTGTTTTCACCTTTTGGCTATTGTGATTAGTGGTGCTATGAACATGTATACATATTTGTTTGCATACTTGTGTTCAATTATTTGGGGTATATACCTAGGAGTGGAATTGTTGGGTCTTATGGTAATTTTATATTTAACTTCTTTGAGAAATGGCCAAACTGTTTTCCACAGTGCACCAACTTAAATTCCTACCAGTAATGTACTAGCAGTCCAATTTCTCCACATGGTTACTAACACTTGTTATTTTCCATTATTTATTTATTATTATTTTTTAATAATAGCCATCCTAGTGTTTGTGAAGTGGTACCTCATTGTGATTTTGATTTGAATTTCCCTAAATGACAAATGATATTGAGCATCTTTCCTTGTGCTTGCAGGCCATTTGTGTTTCTTTTTTTGGAGAAATGTCTATTCAAGTCCTTTGTCCATTTTTAAATTGGTTTGTTGGCCTTTTTGTTGTTGAGTTGTAAGAGTTCTTTACATATTCTGGGCCCTCAGTAGATATATTATTTGCTACTATATTCTCCCATTGTGTAGGTTGTCTTTTCATTTTCTTGATAATGTCCTTTGATGCACAAAATTTTTAAATTTTTAAAAAATGTATTGAAGTATATCAGTCATACATAAACATGAAGGAGTTCTAACATAGGCCTTGGCCTAGAAGAAACACAGGCCTGTGTTGTGAACTTACAAAACAAACATACATAACATTATACAGGGCTCTCAGACTTCACCCTACCACCAATACCTTGCATTGTTATGAAACATTTTTAAGTAATGACTAAAGAGCAGCCTCAAACTATTAGTACTAACCAAAGTATTCCCCCCAACCCACCTATTATTATTTTTATATCATTTATACATGAGCATACATAAACAATAAGTGTAGAGTAAAAGTTGTGAACTTAGAAAGCAGGCATGCATAACATCATACAGGGGTCCCTACATCAACCCACCACCAACGCCTGGCATTGTTGTGAGACATTTGTTACAGATTATGAAAGAATATTGTTAAAATCTTACTACAAACTATAGTCCTTATCTTACAGTTGGTATATTTCCCCCCCCACCCTTTTATTAGTTTTAAATATATTTTTATGACAGAAGTTGTAAACTTACAATCATGCACACGTGCAGAAATCCCATATAACACCCCTCTATCAATACACCATACCGTGGTGGAACCTTTGTTACAGATTATGAGATAATACGATCAGATTATTACCAGGTCCATAGTGTACATTTCACACACTTTTTCCGTACTCCCCCATTATCAACACAGTACACCTTTGGCATAGATGCATGAATATTACATTATTACTGTTAATCACAGTCCACAGGTCACTCCAGTTGTATTTTTCTCATGCTTCTCTACTTTCCCATCACCCTATGTATCTGCTCTAGCTCACAAAGGACACTCTTGCATCTGTACCATCAACCACAATTCTCACCCACCTCTGGGTTTACTGTGCTATTCAGTCTCTTGATTATTCTCTAGCTTTCTGTCAACTGGCATTTACATCCTTAGACTACCATTTTCAGCCACATTCCCATTTATAAAACAGCTGTTACTCACTATAATGTGTTACCATCAACTCTGTACATTTCCACAGTTTTACAGTAAAGTTAATTAAAACTTCTACATACATGAAACATCAGTAGTCCATCTCCGTCCTCCTCTTATCTCCTTTAAGAATCCACTACCTTCCACCAGGTCTTGAAGGTATTTTCCTATATTTTCTTCTAGAATTTTTATGGTTCTTGCTTTTTATATTTAGGTTTTTGGTCCATTTTGAGTTAAATTTTTGTACCCATTTCTAGACTCTCTTCCAGGCTTTTCTCTTGCTTTTCTTTTCAGGCTGTAGCACACCCTTTAGTATTTCCTGCAAAGCCGGTCTCTTGGTTACAAACTCTCCCAGTTTCTGTTTATCTGTGAATATTCTAAACTTGCCCTCATTTTTGAAAGACAGTCTTGCCGGTTATAAGATTATTGGCTGGAAGTTTTTCTCTTGCAGTATCTTAAATATATCATACCACTGTCTTCTTGCCTCCATGGTTTCTGATGAGAAATCGGCACTTAATCATATTGGGTATCCCTTATATGTGATGCATTGCTTTTCTCTTTCTGCTCTCAGAATTCTCTCTTTGTCTTTGGCATTTGCCATTCTGATTAGTATGTGTCTCAGGGCTGGTCTATTTGGACTTATTCAGATGGGAGTACACTGTGCTTCTTGGACATAGATATCTATGTTCTTCAATATGGTTGGGAAAATTACTACCATTATTTCTTCAAATATTCCTTCTGTCCCTTTTCCCTTCTCTTCTCCTTCTGGGATACCCATGACACGTATGTTTGCACGTCTCTTGCTGTCCTTTAGTTCCCTGAGACCTTGTTCAAGTTTTTCCACTCTTTTCTTCATCTGCTCTTTTGTATGTTCACTTTCAGAGACCATTTCTTCAAGCTCACCAATCCTTTCTTCTGTCTCATCAAGTCTGCAATTATATAATTCCAGTGTATTTTAAATTTCATTTATTGTACTTTCATTCCCATAAGATCTGCTATTTTTCTATGTATGCTTTCAAATTCTTCTTTGTGCTCATCCAATGTCTTTTTAATATCCTTAATCTCTTTAGCCATTTCATTAAATTTATTAAGGAGATTTGTTTGAACATTTATGATTAGTTGTCTCAATTCCTTTATGCCATCTGGAGGCTTATCTCTTTCCTTTAACTGGGCCATATCTTCCTGTTTCTTGGTGTGGACTGTAATTTTTTGTTGGTGTCTTGGCATTTGATTTACTAGATGTATTTATTCTGGGTTCAGTTTCTCTCTTTAGTTTAGAGCTTTCTTGCCCTTTCTCCCTTGCTAGTTGTGTAGTAGGAGCCAAGGATGTATTTGGTGCTGTAAGCTGTGGAGGCTCAAGCTGCCCTCATTGCCCCAGGGATGGATGAAGCTTCTCCCATCCTTCTCCATTTCCAGGGATAGGGACAGAGCCACAGCCATGTGTAAAAATCCAAGTCGTGCAGGCCTAGACTGTAGTTGCTCAGAGAGACTGATAAAGCCTCACACCACTTCCTCCCCTACCTGGGTCAGGGATGGAGCTGCAGGTGTGGGCAGCAATCTGTGCTGTGTAGGTCCAAAATGACTGCAGTTGCCCCAGGAGACTTCTGACTATTCATTCTGTGCCAGCTGAATGTACCTTCAGTTACCCGGAGAGGCCGGTGCAGGGCCTGCCAGCTTTCTCTCTGCTAGAGGTGGGGCTGAAGTCTAGGCTAGGGCTATAGGCCAATCTGGGTGAAAGAAACCGGTCTCTACCATCACTGTGATTTTCAGTCAGCAAGCTTCCCCTCATGCTGGGGGCGGAGTCAAAATGGCGGCGACCGGCCTTTTCAGACTTGGACAGGTTCAAACTTTAGCTGTTCTTAGGAGCAGCTTGTGCTGCCAGAGTAGGATGACCACCGGCCTCCATGGTGTGGCCTGTATATTCCTGGAAAGGCTGGCGCAGGTCTCCCAGGTTCCTCCGTGCCGGGGGTGGGTCTGGGGCTTAGGCTAGAGCGGCAATCTGATCTAGATATAAAGAAGTTGGTCCCTACCAGCACTGTGATTTTCAGTCTGCCCTGCTTCCCCTCTTCTCAGGCGTGGAGTTAAGATGGCGGCTACCTGCCTCCTTCTGGCTTGGACAGGTTCAAACTTTAGCTGTTCTTAGGATTATACTTTAGACTGCTGGATTTACAAATCAGTAGCTGAAGTTGGTGCCCAACCGTCTCTTCCTCCCCCGTTTTGGGAAGTGGAGCTTCCAGTTCCAGCCGCAGAACTCCCGAAGCGGGTTGTGCTTCCAGTGGAGGATGGGCACTGGCCTCTGTGGCGTGGAGGACTCTACTCACGAATCTTCTCTGCAGATGGGCAGTCTCCTCCTTCCATTCTTTCAAGGATGTTGCAGGATGCTCTTCTGGTCTCCTGGAGCCCCCAAACAGGTGCTTTAGATAGCTCTGGGTGATTACTAACTGCCCTGTAGCACAAGCTGACTCCAGGAGCTCCTTACTCTGCCACTACCTTGCTGGTTGTCCTAAATTTTTAAATTTTGATGAAGTTCAAATTACGTACTTTCCTTTAGTTGCTCAGGTTTTTGGTGTCATATCTAAGAATCCATTGTCAAATTCAAGATCATGAGGATTTATTACTATCACTATTACTATATTTCCTTCTGAGAGTTTTATGGCTTTAGCTCTTATATTTAGATTGTTGACCCATTCTGAGTTAATTTTTTTAGGAGGTTCCAGGGATTGAACCCAAGACCTCGTACATGAGAAGGAGGTGATCAACCACTGAGCAACATATGTTCCCATGTTAATTTTTGTATATGGTGTGGGATAGGGGTCCAATTTCAATCTTTTGCATATGGATATCCAGTTATTGCCAGAAGAAGTTCTTATTTATTTTTATCAACATACTGTCCACAAATAAACTGGCAGACAGAGGTAGAAAATAGAACTTAAAGACAGTGTGGGATGAAAAAGAACCCAAGACTGGTGTTCAGGACACCTGGGCTCTAATCTCCTAGCTGTATGATTTTGAGCAAGGTGCTTAAGTTCCTGAGGCTTGCTTATTTTATCTATCAAATGAAAGTCTGGGATTAGCTTATCTTGGAGGGTCCTTCCAGCTCTGACATTCTATGACTGCATATTTTCAGGAAGACTTTGAGCAAATTAGTGCTCTTTTCCTTCAACCCATTACTTTAAACATCTGGATTGTTTCTGGGCAGTGAGATCATGGAGTGCAGAAGTCTGCTAACAGTAGAGCCCAAAGATAAAGCAACTTTAAACAACCCAATACTCCAAAACTTGGAAAAGGAGTACTTTCCATGTATGGCAGGCAATGGCTAGCAAACAGGGTGAACTTTCATCAAATAGGGCCTATTTTGTGCTATGGTTCTATGCCAAAAGGAAGTCTTCCTTTGCTCTAAGAAACAAAGTGCAGCCAGACTTGGAATGGTATACCCCTTGCTATTTTCTGTATCAGTTCGTTTTTACTATATTACACACTATTCCAGAAGTTAGTGGTTTAAAATCACAACCTTTTCATTTAGCTCATAATTCTGTGAGGTGATTGAGCAGGTCTGATCTAGGATGGCCTGGCTGATTTCTGCTTGGCTTGCTCATGTATTTGTGGTGAGCTGGCAGGTTGCCTGGAGGCTGGATGATATAGGATTGCTTTACTCTCATGTCTGACATTTGACAGGCTGTCAGCTGAAGCTGTATTACTATTATCTATGGCAGGGGTTCTTAACCAGGGGTCTGTGAGCTTGAATTGAAATTCAAAAAAACATTCCTGTGGGGACGTGTTGGTGCAGGTGTGATATACTTATTAAATAATACACAGTATGGTGTGGACTTAGTTAGGGGTCCATGGTTTTCACCTGACTGGCTAAGGGGTCTGTGAAACAAAAAAGGTTAAGAACCCCTGGTCTAGGGTGTCTTAGTTCTCTGGTTAATTGCCTCTCATTATCCAGCAGGCTAGCCTGGACTTATTCACATGATGGAGGTATAGGGTTGTCAAGAGCAAGGAAAGCAAGTCCCTAATGCATAAATGCTTTTCAAGCCTCTTTCTTGTGGCACAAAGCAAGTCATATGGTCAACCCAGTTACAGGAGTGGTGAAATAAACTCCATCTCTTGATGAAACATCACGTTGCAAGGGTATGGGTGGAAGGAGGGGAAGAATCTGTGGTCATTTTTACAATCTGCCATATCTTCCAAAATGAAGATGGGAACTTACCTGACGTCATCTCTTCAAAACACAAGGTCCATCGGAAGAAAAAGAAAAAGTGGCAGAACACAAAGGTATACGTTTTTGCTACTTAGAATCTCAGAATTGGAAGGAGTCTTGAAAACTTAACGCTCATTTGAAGCTTGAGTATTTTCCATATGGTTCCGGTCAAGTGGTCATCTTCCTTACAAAGTAAGTTCCCTCTCCTTATTGATCAACTTTTTTTTTTATTGGAAACTTGTGTCTCTAGGTAAATACATCCTGTTGACTCTATTTTGCCCTCCAGGTCTGTTTTGGTCAGCCACAGGAGTGCCTTTTGAAATATACCAAAGATTGGTCAGTCTTTACAAAGGGTATTTATTTGGGGTAGAAGCTTACAGTTACCAGGCCACAAAGCATAAATTTCTTCCCATACCAAAGTCCACGTGTTGGAGCAAGATGGCTGCCAACATCTCCACGGTTCAGGCTTCCGGGTTCCTCTGTTCCCCGGCTGCGTTTCTCTCCAGGCTTAGCTTCTGTTTCCTTCACGAGTTCAGCTGTAGACCATGAGGCTTTCTATGCTTTGCGTCTCTCCACAAGGCCAGCTGTAGACTATCGGGCAAACGGCTCACTCCAACATCAGAACTGCTTCTCAAATCTCCTTCTCCAAATCTCTTCTCTCAATCTGCCTCTTTCAATCTGCTTCTCTCATCCTTTTATACTTGAGACCACGCCCACCGAGGGGTGGGGCTCAACGTCTCACTGATGTGACAGTTAACGCCCTACTCATAACTTAATCATGCCCAGATGAACAGATTAGTTTACAAACATAATCTAATCTATATTTTTGGAATTCATAATTAAATCAAACTCAAACCATTACAAGGTCACAAAAATGTGTCTAATTATATAGCACTTCTGAGATTCTGAAATAAAATTGCCCTTCAGCCTTGTTTTAGCTAGTCAAAGTATCCTTAGTTCTATCAATCATTACTCATATGTGGTCAGTAAATGAGAATGTGTTTGAAGGTACTTTGCAAACTGTGAAGTTCTACGTACAACTTAGGGATCATTCGAATTATGTTTTTCAAACCCTTCACTCATCTCAATTCTCTCCTGTAGCTAAGCTCCACTTTATTGCTGTTCCCCCTTGAAAAATGGATTCAGAATTTATTCATAATTTTCCAGTTTAGGGGGGCGTTCTGTTCTATCTAAGGCAGAAAAGAGACCACTACCACTCTTATTCTTGGGTTTTGAACACAAGAATAGAAATTTATCCCTGATCTAGTTAATCTTAAACATTTGGTTTAGACATTTGTTAAAGATTGTCAGGTCTTTCTGGATCCACCTTCTCAACCAGGCTATTTTCCTGCTAGCTTCCTACCATCTATCACTTAGATAAGTATGTCACATATGTACTCATTCAAGACACTACTAACAATTTTGGGCAACACAGAGTCAAGGATGGATTGCTTCTGCACATTTCTAGAGGCTTTTCTCATGTGGTTATAATCCTTTTGTCAGCATTCTTTGGTGCTCAGGTACAACTCCAACTCTAACTTGAATTGTCAATCAAGTCCTATAAATTAACTGATTTAACATTTTTGAATTGCAGAATCATGAGTTTAAAGGAAATCTTACATAGAAAAGAAACAAGACAGAACTGCTCTGGTTGAAGCAGAGGTAGTGGTGGGGAATGTCCTGGAGTTACTATTTCCCATCTCTTTGGTGGGAATCTGTGGGACATGACTTGAAAACCATGTTTCTCTTTATCAGGTTTGTGGCCTTCTACCACGGTCTATCATTTTGTAACATATTTTAGAGCCACACACTTGCTATTTAAAGGATTTCTTTTGAATATGGCATGGCTTTCCCAACATCAGTTCCCTTAGACAGCATAGAACTGATCCTCACACAAAGGTAGCAGAGAGCTAATTTTCAGTTTTCATGACTTTGGAGCCAAAGGATTCCCAAGAGCAGAAGAAATTTCCAGGGCCACGGTAGGGTACAAAAACTGAAATTAAGGAAGTATATTCCCCATAGACATGGAACATACACCAAATCTGTCACATAATTACTCATTCCTCAACAATTCCAATTCAACCTGTTGGAATAATTATATACATAAGATTGTTCTTTGATTTAATTTTAAATTATTTTAAATTAATTTTTTAAGATTTATTTTTTATTTATTATATATCCCCCCCTTTCTTGCTTGTTCTTGCTGTGTTCATTTTTGCGTTCTTCTGTGTCTGCTTGTCTCCCCCCACTGAGGCAACCAGCTGAGTCAGCTCACTGCGCAGCGGCTTGCCCTGCTCGTGGGGGCCCCCCCTGCCCATGGTGGCTTGCCCTGCCCACGGCGGCTTGCTTTCTCAAGACAGTCTGCCCACTTGAGGAGGCCCCAGGGACCGAACCCAGGGCCTCCCATGTGGTAGACTGGAGCCCTACCAATTGGGCTACAGCTGGCCCCTTAAATTAATTTTTAACAGCATAAATAAGAAATGAATGCATTTTTCTTGAGAATAATTAAAACCAAATTAAGATGGCTTGCCCTTCTCTCCCCAGTAATCACTATTATCAGTTTTAGGTATGTTTTATTCTAGAACCTTTTCTATGTATTAACATATAAATAAGTAAATAAACAAATAAAATAAAGAAACGTGTAAATTAATATATATTTATCTATATATAAAATATATAAATATATCCTAGTATGTATTATCATTATTTTAAAGCAAATGGCTATACCATATATGTTTTGTACTACAACTTGCTTATTTCAATTAATGCATTTTAAAGACATTTCCATATTTGTTTATTTAGTTGTTTCACAAGTGATAGATATTTGGGTTGTTCATGTTGTTTTGCTGTTACAATCAATACCACCATGACCACCCTTGCATTCAGCATGCTGGATGTGTAGGCACTTGTGTTTCTTTGAGATGTGGAATTCCTAGGCCATAGGATTTGTGCATTTTTAAAAGTAGATACTGTAAAATTACTCTCTAAAGCATCTTTAGCAATTTATATTTTCATTCAGCATGTAATGAGAGTATCCCTCTTCCTACACCCTCACTAACACTAAATATGAACAGATTTTAATATTTTTCCCAACTGCTAATGGAAGAAAATGTTTTTCTCACTTTAATTTTCATTTCTCTTATTGCTAATAATGTTGAACATCTTTTCATATGTATAGTAGATATTTCCTAGTCTTTCTTTGCTTTTATAAATGGAATTTAATAGGGAAAAAAAGGATTTGCTTTGGGGCATTCTATTTGGTAGCTGCTTTTCTTGGAAGATATCTATTCTGGTCATTGAGGAATAGCTAAAGTGAATAAAAATTTTAAAAAGCATCTCAGACCACGAACAAGGCAAGTTTGACCTAGGTTCCAACCTAGGTTTCAAAGTTTAGGGGTTAAGTCATTAAGTGTGTTCATCTCATCTCCTTTTTCTGATACACACATACACAATTAACAAAACAATTCCCACCTACTACGTACCTTTGTTGTAATGATGTATAAAATCAAGAGCATATTTAATCATTTTTCTCATTTGATCCAAAATATCAGCTCTCAGAACCCCTTGAGGCTGGGGACCAACTTCTATACCTAGGTAGAGAAGGAAAGACTGTAATATTTATATAAATATTAGAATATACTGTAAGAATGAACATTTTAGTATGTTAAGATCTAGACGATCATCACTAAAAATCATTAAAAAGGTAGACCGTGTAACATCATGAAAAACGTTTGAGATATAATGCTTTGCAAAAAAACAAAGCAGAACATTTAGATGTACAAATTATATGCATATTGAATAAAGACTAGGAGAGAACATGAAAAATCAGAATTGTGTTAGAATAGTGAGATCTCATGGAATTTTTTCTTTAAATTTTCTTCAATATTGTCAAAATACTTAAAAATTATAATACAGTAAAGGGGGTAGACAAATTTATGCTGAAAAAATAAGTACATGGCCACCAAGAGAAACTGCCATAGACCTAATATCTCATTTCTATTTATTTGTAGAAATCTAGACTGCATGAGCCATGGACTTAAGTCAACATGACAATTTATGTGACCCTAGAACAACATTCTTGTGCTGTCACAGTGCAATGGTTTTGACTTTTGTAGATAAAATTTGTATTCCTTTCTTCTCATCCCAATTCACCTATGTCTACACTATAAGGTCTATCTCCTGTGCCTGTGAATCATCCACCCCTACATCTACAAAACTACTCTTTGTCTTAACCACTTATCTAGTCCCTTACCTCCTGCTCAACTCTCCCACACACTTATCCCTTCAATCATCACTTTTTCCATTTAACAACCCAATTACCATATATAATATTACCCACCCTCATTCTCTTCTACCCAATTCATATATATACATATATATATTTCCCTATCCTATTTTTACTCACTTCCATTATCTTCCAATTCTCAAATCTTACTATATTCTCTTTCATCTTCATTTTTTATTTGTGGTGCCTAGCTTTCTTGTATATATATATATAGACATATATTTAAGTATATGGTATCATGAATGTGGCCAAGGAGTACATCTGTGCATAAATGATTTGTACATATGTGTGAAGATGTTATGTTCATGAATATGTCTGTACATGTATTGTAGAAGGCATTATTGTTTGCTATCCAAAATTCATTACACATTCCTCCTTGCTAATAGACTCCTGATTTTAGTTGTGTATCCAATTTCTATGGTAGGTAACTTTTCTCCAGTTCAGGAGTAGATTTTGAATAGTTCAAGTCAGTCATAGTAATCTTCTTACCCTAGTGATTGATTAATGTTAGAGAAAAATGGTGCTCACTGGGATGCAGAGACTGAGGACTGCAGGCAGAAAGTTTATTGGGAAGCTCTCCCAGTGGAGGGGGTCTGAAGAATAGACTTCAGCACCCCTGCTGGCAGGGTGGGGGTCTGAAGAGAGACTTCAGCCCATCTGTGGAAGGTAGTAGATATCAATTTATACAGTAAATCAATAGGTGGGGAAACGGAGTACAGCCTAGGGCCAAATGGCCAGGGGGAAGTGGGCTAAGGAGGTCTTGGAATGTGGGAGGGGTTGGTAGTGCTTGGACCTTGAAGGGGTGATGGCCCTTATCTGCTCCATTTTGTTTATTCTTGGGAGGGGATGAGCTTCCTCATAGGCAATGGCTTGCTTAATTGGTCAGGTGGGTTATGGTTAGAGCTGCCTTTCTTCAATTTATGTCACAGGGATATTGATTCATGGTCTTATGACCTGTTAATCATTGCAAACCTTGAAAGGGAGAACCTCTAACAATTAAGAATGGGCATGTGACCCAGTTTTGACCAAAGGGCCACAATGGGAGGTCTGCAGGAGAGTTTCTGAGATCCCCTTTCTTCCACTAGGTGTTGTCATGTTGGCATATGATGCTTGGAACTATAGAGAACATCTTGTGGCCATGAGGAGAGTTAAAAGACACAATAAAGATGGTAGACTAGAAAGATGAATAAACCTGGTCCCTCATGATGTTGTTGAGTTGTTAGGTAAAATAATGAATTTACCTTATTGCTTAAATCATTCCGATTTATCTGCAGCCAAAAGCAATCTACATATGCTTGCCTTAGGTGGAAATGGTAGGTGTGGTATGGGCAGTCCTATGTGGAGAAAGAGGATCTTTGAGACTGATAAGAGTGAGTGCCTGACCCAGAAGAGCCAGTTTATTGAAGTTTTTTTCTGATTGTGTATGGAGGATAACAGGTAGGGTGGTTATGGTGGTTTGAAGCTGTATGTACCCCAGAAAAACATGTTCTTAAACCTAATCCATTCCTGTGGTTGTGAACCCAGTGTTAAGTAGGACCTTTAAATGAGGTTATGGGGAGCAGATGTAGCTCAGTGGTTGAGCAACTGCTTCCCATGTATGAGGTCCTGGGTTCAATTCCCCGTACTTCCTTAAAAAAAATAAATGAAGTTACTTCAGTTAAGGTATGGCCTACCTCAATCAGGATGGGTCTTAATCCCATTACTGGAGTCCTTTATAAGTGGAATGAAATTCAGATATAGGGAGAGAAAGCCAGAGGAAGCAAGAAGTTGAACATCAACAGAACCCAGAAGGGAAGGAGAAAAGGAGATAAGCTAAGGACCAAAGATCACCAGCAGCCAGCTCCAGAATACTTCAGTCTTTGAGGAAGAAAGCATTGCCTTAATGACACCTTGATTTGGACTTTTTTCCCAGCTTCAAACTGTGAGTGAATAAATTCCCATTGTTTAACCTGACCCATTTCATGGTATTTGCTTGAACAGCCCAGAGAACTAAAACAGTAGCCATATTTTCAGAACTAAATGTTAATTAACTTTGACACAAGATCTCATATCAGAGCAGAATATTTAAATTTGTAGGATATGGCCATGACCTAGTCAGGAGTGGAGCTGAAGGAATTATGATTATGAAAATAACTTTTCTGAGTCTTGAATGAGGCCATGGTCAATCTGGGAAAGTTAAGAGAAGACTGTATCCAGTCACTACTCTGTGTGAAGAGAAGAAATAAGATTCTGGGAATGATCATAAGGAAACCGCTTCTTTCTGGGATAAGATAAAGTTTACCTAGAATGATCCTGTCACATTTTAGCTGCCTACCAGGGGATCAGAGGAAGACTAGGAGAATGACCTTGGCAATGGAATGGAGAGTGATCCTTATAGTTGGGTAGAAGTTAAAGCAAGTTTGTATGGGGTAATAGTCATAGGTATATTACGAAATGTTGACTCAGAGAATGTCTCCCTGATCTTAAGTATTTTTTTTTAATAAGTAGATGACACAAAAGTATTCTAAATAAAATAGCAACACTGGAAGGCAAAATACAATATTTCTTTTTATTTACAATGAGCTTTAATACTCTCTCATATTGAATGTTTTAATGATTTGGCTCTATTTGTAAAAGCCAAACATATCAAGAGATTTGTTCTGGTTAAGAGCAGCATTGCCTCATAAATATCAAACAAAGGTTGATCCAGAAGACATATGGAAGTCTAATGTTTTTATTTGCTGTCACAGAGAAACAGCATCTCTATGCCTTGCGGATAAGCATTTGTTTTGACTACCATATACTTGGATATTTAGCTTGCTCCAAATGATCCCTTAATTGTGTAACAAAATGAACAATACTTGAATAACTAGGAAAATTTTTGATGATCATTTTGCTTGTATTGTCTTGGCCAAACTGCTTTTAAATTAAATTGCTCTTGGTTAAACCATGAGATCTGACAAAAAATCTTTTAAGTTGTGGCATCAATTTTAATTATAGTCTAGTCTGAAAACAATTAATTATTTCAATAGGTCACCCAGGAAAGAGCCTGGAATAGAGAAAAAAGATACTCTCTGTCTGAGAGGGTATATGAGACTGCATGGTGGAAACTACCAGATGGTAAAGGCGAGTTCACAGCCCGTTAACTGACAGGGCAAACAAGCAAATAGATGACAAACACAAGTTTTTGAGAGACTCTACTGCAAAGCAGTGCTACGAGGAGAGGTGGGAGAAGACTCTGCATGGGTCTTTTGCATTTCTGAATGTTTTGAGAGCAAGGCACTGACTGTCTTTTGTTCCAGACTATCTTTTCAAGGATGTATGTATAGTGAACAGCCTTGTAAGACAGAGATGGTGCCTCTTTTGGTGCAAAGGGCAGGCATGCCTACTGCCCAGGAGAAAAGATTCAAGTTCCCTTAGCTCACTCTTTGTCTCTTTGAATGAGATCACTGACATGTGTAGGTGTCATCTGGCCTTCTTCATGTTACCAGTGGGAATTGGGGCTTAGGGAACCAGCACAAATGCTGACATTTTGCTACTGCAATTGATAATAAACTATTATTTGTCTCTGATCCAGGAGTCTTGTGTTTTCTACCAGAATCCACAAAACAGTGGCAGGCTACCTTGTTAGCTTACAAGTAGGGTAAAATCCCCGACCCTTTACAGTTCTTGATACAGAGAAAATGAGAAAGCAGCCCGGGGCAAAACTAAGGATCCTAGAATCACAAGTCTATAGTAGAATACCAGGTTCTGATGGCAGGGAGAGAGAAATACAGGTGAAATATGGGGGCATTTTGGGGACTTGGGAATTTTCCTGAATAATACAATGACAGATACAGGCCTTTACATATCTGTCCATAACCTACAAAATTGTGTGGGAGAGAGTGTGAACTACAATGTAAACTATAATCCATACTTAATGGCAATGCTCTAAAATGTTTTCATCAATTGTAATGAATGTATCACACTAATGAAAGATGTTGTTAATGTGGGAAAATGTGGGAGGTGTAGGAACCAGGGCATATGGGAATCCCCTATATTTTTATGTAACATTTATGTAATCTAAATACCTTTTTTTAAAAAAATAAAAAAATAGCAGTAACAGCAAAAACAAAACAAAACAAAACAAAAAACCCACAAAAATTAAAGGTTGTAGCCCACTGGGACCAAAAGCACTTTGGAGAAACATGTCCGCTGCCTTTCTAGCCCAATAAAACCTCATCACTTTGAATAAGTTCATGAAAGTATATATGTTACCAAAGTTAGATGGCCAATATTTTATATATAGTCATAGTTATAGGAGCCATATGAGATTGAATGAATATATTTCATGTGTCTGTGTGGGATATGTGATTTAAACTGTGATTGATGATTATTTATAAGTTTGAATTGTGTACTCACTGGCAATTTCAGCTAATATTTATTAAATACACATATTAGGCTGCAGAAGGGGTAGGAGACAGAGAACACTAAGATAAATGGAGATTACAGTATGATTTTTAAAAAAGTATCATATTTTTTATAGTGGATTATAAAAAAAACAGTGGTCCTTCGCCACAGATAATTTAGAAGCACTGGTCTAGAATACTGTTGCCTGGCCCCAAATACACACACACATATACACACACACATTTTGCCTGGTTACCTTCTTGTTTCTCAGATCGTAGCACAGAGGCTACTTTCTTTGGGCCTTCTCTGTCTCTTCAAGACTGGGTTAGGTGCTTTTCATCTGGGCTCTTCTAGGTCCCCCGCACTTATTCCTACCATAGCATTTATCACTCTGCAGAATATTACCTGGTTACTTGTCTGTTTTCTCCTCAGATACTAGGCTCTGAGGACAGACTCCATATCTTACTCATTGCTTTATCTCAGCACCTAGCATATCGTTGGTCTCTACTAGGCACACGATAAATATTTGTTGATTTACAAATTATAATACAATGTTATAAGAGAAACTTGTGCAATTTGACAATTAAAAGCTATATGCAAGGTAACTATAAATGTTCTTTAAAAATAATTTTCTTGGAGTTTCAGCTGGGACATATTTTGTTCAGTTATGAAAATGGGAAATATGACTTACCAACAGGATATTTGGCTATAGAACGAGTAGTTGCATATTTGAGGGAAGGATGCTCAATAAGATAAACATAGCAGGGTAATGGAGCCAAAGAAGTCTGAAAATAAATTAAACATCTTTATTATTATGTAAAGACCATGTGTTTTGTTCTTTTTGCTGCTACAGACTCAATGCTTTGGATATGTTTTACTTCATCAACTAAGATTGATAAGACAGCTTTATGAAACACACCCTAAAACCCAATGCTATTTCATCGTTTTGAAAACATAAAAATTCATTACAGATAAAATCGAATCATACATAGCTTTCTGGGTGAAACGTACACTAAGCAATTTTCCACAGACATGATCAAATAGCATTAAATCAAATTTCCTTATGAATGGATTTGGTTATTTTTGTTTTCCTCACTGATTACACTTACTGTTTAGCTTAGTATTGGTCTCTTTAAGAATTCTGTTTCTACAGATGTTGGATCACACACTCCACCTCTCTTTTCCTGGCTTATATGAATGAGAATTCAAGCCAGGTCTCTCAGTTTTGATAACTAAATGAATTTCAGCCTTGCTGCTTCTGTGTCTGGCAACCAAAGCAGTCACCCCTCCCTCAATGAGCAACAAAGAAGACCTGCATTATGATCCCCTACCAGAGCTACTATCTAGTTACTATCAAAAACTCAGGGGAAACAAAAATTAACAGCTAACCTTTACTATCTGTAAGGATTAGGCTGAGTGCTTTAAATACTTTATGGGGGTAAGTATTGTTATAAGCAATTTTATAATCTGAGGTTTCAGGAATTGAGTATCTTATCTAAAGTTAGTGAATGAGAAAATCAGGATTTGACCCCAGGCACTCCTGGCTTCATAGGTCAAACTCTTCCCACTAAATCACACTGCTTCTCAAGAAGGAAGGGCATCCATGTACAAAAATAAACATATAATTCATTATTTGTATTTTTTGCTTGGTTGTTACTTTCTAGCAATTTTTCTCTGGCTGTAGATTAGGCACTGGACTGCTGAATCTTTCATCTTGTAGATTTCTGAGCCTTAAAATGATTATGAAGTACTGAAAGATCAGATGTGTGTTGGGGTATCTGAACAAAATGGGGAGCAAGGGCAGGACTAAAGGGAGCCAATCTTTTTAGCACTGGGCTTTAGTCAATATTAAAAGACTATTTCTTGAGTTTCCTAAAACTGTGTAATTGAACTACTTTTATTATTATATTTTAAATTTTATTATGTAATTTTACTTGGTTTTACCAAATGGTCTGTGATTTGGTGGTTGTCTAGGTAAAAGATTTATAATTTTATAGTTACAGGGATCCACAAGTATTTTATTTTATTCCTGGTATTTATTCTTTTACTCATTCCCTCTCCATTCTCCTTCCTGTTACCATTCCCTCTGTTCTTCTGTAACCCCCAGCCTGGCTGTGGAGCAGATCCCATCTCTCTTGGGATCTCCTTTCTGACCCATTTCGGGTTGCTTTGCATCTATAATTGACTTAAAAGTATAGGTCCTATGCTAAATTATAAATTAATAACATTGACATTACCTTAATATAATGAAACATCTGAATTAAAAAGTCATTCCTGGAATCTTCAAGAATGAGAGTGCACCCCATGTTAGAAGTAGTGTTGTGAAGGTCAAAAATAATGTCACAGGAATCTTCACTGTCTTTTGGACCAAATAAATGATTTATTTCTTGAGCCCTTCTCACCTCATATGGCAAATCATTTGACATTTTTTTGCTGTTATTAGCGGAAAGAAAAAAAATTAACAACACCTGAGACTAAGATAACATAAACATACAATAAAAACACAGTGCACAAGAAACTGGATGCCAAACATTTAATACGAAAAATCTGTGAGGGAAGTGGAAACTTAACTGAAAATTCTATAAATGAAAATTACATTTAGGATACATTTTTTTCTTGCTGTAGATTTAAACATGATGATGGTTTAAATTTATCGCTCCACTGCAGTTCTCTATAATTCCATACCCTGTTATTTTAGTAATTTCTTAAAGAAATTTGAAGTTTGAACTTGGGTAATTCCTGCCTGGAATATAATCAGGAAAGTGGAGTAGGCATTTTGTGACCACGCAGCATAAAACCATGAGGACAAAGCTACATGCTAAGGGATAGTGCAGTGGGAAGTCAGAAAGAGCCCAGAACATGGATGATATCCTTGAGCCACTGTGCCAGCCCTGGACTGCCATATCTGGATTTATTATTTGTGAAAAAGAAATCCTTATTTATTTAAGCCATTGTATCTGGATTTCAGTTACATGCAACCAAACACAATTCCTAATGGATATAATGCATTCTAAAAGTTAATTCATGAAACAATCCCATGAGGCCTCCCATAACCAATCTGCTTCTCTATCATTCTCCCTCATGTTAGTAAATGGCACCACTGCTCAGAGTCAGGGACTGAGGTCTTGAAAGATAATGGGAAGTTCAAGTTCTCATGCCTAGTGTCCAGGCCCCACTGGAAGAGTCTCAAAAGATGAGGCTGGAATAATAAGCAGGGACAATACCCTGAAGGACCCTGACAGCTCTACTTAGTTGCTTAGATTTATTCTGGATAGGAAACTTTTGAAGAATTTTCAGCAGGGAGAGACATAAGATTTGCATATTCCCATAATCTCTCTGGCTACCTTATGGAAAATGAATGGGAGGAACAATTGCAGTCAGGCTAGATGCAGGGAGCTTCTTTAGGAGACTATAATAATTATCTACAGAAGAAATAAGCTAAGGTAAAAGAAGTGGAGAGGAAGACTGGATTTAAGAAATTCTTGTAAGGAATAACTGGGAGGACCTAGTGACTCATTGGACATGGGGATGAAAATTCTAAGAGAATTTCTGTAGGAGATTTGGTCGTTAAAGTCGCCATCACTGAGTTTCAGGCAGGGAGGATGGGAGGATAATTAGTTTATCTGTCTCATAAATTTTCATAACCATCCCGAGAGAGACAGTCTAGCCTCTAGATAGTGTTTAAAGGCAAGAAGCAGAAAGCTAACTTAATTTAAAAGACTGCTCTGCTATTGGGAGGTTATAATAAGAAAATCCACACTAGTCTATTTCAGAGTTGAGAAGTTAGCATGACAACTAAAAGAGTTGAGCTGCAACAAATTCTTACTTGAAATATGAGTTAGTTAATACTATTTTAGGTGAACAGATAGACATTAATTGTGTCAACAGAACCTCAGTCATGAAGATAAAATATATCTGAAATTAATATTTATGCTAGTAAAATATAATTTGATATAAAAGTATGACTAATGTGTAATTGTCCTGAAAAACATCTATTTCATAAAGTGAGCCATATTTGTACTAAAAATAATAACCATATTTTGATCTGTAGTGAGACTAAATCTAAGCAATTTTCTAAAATTTAATGAGCATTTATCAGAAAATGAGTACATAATATGGAGCTGCATTATTTGTGCCTGTGCATGTCTTATTTCTTAGCTAGTTGTTTATCAAATCCTTGAGGGTTGAAGCCATCTCTTACAAAGCTTTGTACTTTCCCAGTACCTGGCATGGTGTCCTAAAAAGAGTAGGTCTTTAATAATATTTTTAGATAAATGAAGGAAAGAAGTGATAAAAAAGCAAATACTTAGAAGTGTATGTATAGTTATATACATACATGTAAACATACATACATATATGCATACATTATATATGTATACATATATACACATGTATACAGTCATATATATATATATATAGTTCTTTTATACTATAAACAAAGGCAAAATAGTTCATAAGGACACATGTGACACATAAATGAGTTGCAATTTAAATTCAGATAATTCAGGCAAAATGCTTTTACTTCTCATTATTCCCATCTATGGCGATACATCACTGAAGGTAAATAAGTACATCTACTCTTTATATCATACAACAGTATGATATTTGATGATGGGCATTTCTTCACTATTTCATTTAACAAATAGTAATTGAAACATCATACTTTTCTAAACTAGAACTTTGGTAAGCACTATTGTAAACATAGTTGCATGACAAAACAGTAATGAATTGTCAAGAAAGCTAGTAACTTGTACACAAGCATAGCGGCCAAACACTAATTTAATGCAAAGGATTATTAAATTTGTCTCTTTAAAGATATTATTTAAAAATAAGGAAACTTTGTTATTTATTGTCAGTCCATATGGAACACATTTAAAAGAAAATCCGTTAAGAATAGTCTGGTGTTTATAAAAGTTTGTAAGACAGCATGTGAATGTCTAGTTTAGATAATTGTGTAATTCATAATAGAGCATGGTTAAAAGTGAAAGTGATCTTATTAACAATAGCAACAATATGTATGGACGTGGATATCTATAATATTCATATCTATTTATGTTTTTTCTCTCACACACATATCACTTTTCACATATACAACACAAAACATCGTCTTACCCAAGATTTTCCAGGTCAAAAACTCGATTCAGGTCACAGTCAATGTATCTGGTACACTTCTTCACTGCTCTTGGGTTGGTAATAAATGGTTTTACCTCCAGCCCTGTTCTCTGAATCTCAGCGCCATTCTCTAGCCAGTGCTTAACTAGAAATACTCCTGTTAGCTCATTCCCATGAGTTCCTCCAAAGATAGCAACTTTTTTTATACGATCTTCAGCAATATGACAAGAGGTCATTTTACCAAGTAGCTTTATCTGATTTCTGCAGTTCAGAAGAGAGGAGATCAAAGAAAACTTAATTTCTGAGGAAAAGTTTAGAAATCTAAATCTAAATGAGTAATCAAAGTGCAAAGTACAAAGTTCCCTTGCATGGAGTATATTTTAATTCTGTTACAAATTCTGAGTTCTGTTTATTATAAGGACACTCCTTCCTTTAGCCCTGCCTCTTACCATATCTGGATTAAAATATGCAAAGAGATTACAGCTGTTTAGCCTAACTTCTAACTCCCTCATATGGTCAGTAGATCTAAATACAATAATAAATTAATATCTCAAACCAATCCAAATATCCTATCATCCCTTCAGGTAGAATGTCACCTAATGGTCCTTAATGATTATTTGCAATAATAAAAATAGTTTATATATTTATAATTCCAAAAATATAAAAATAAAGAAGTAGCCCATACATGTGCATGTTATTATTCAATATTTGTATTTCCTCTGGCATTTAAAAACGTTTCTTCTCTGAAATGAGTACAGGCATTTTCAATATCCGAGGGAATCTCATCTCATCTCTATAAACTGACATAGGCAGATCCTCAGAGGTCTCCAGTTAAGCCAACACTCATTCAGAATGCTTTTGCATGGTGGGCGACACAAGGACCAAATAAATGATCAGGGGGACTTAAAAACCTACTTTAAACATTCTTTAATTTCTTTTCTCATGGAGTATTTGGTAATTTTGTGTCAAGATTATTAGGAAATTTCTTCATTTCTTCACTTTTTGCATAAATACTAAAGGAAAAGCAACTATTAGTTGTTTTCAAGTCTTTGTAATGCCTGAAAATGTCCTGGAACATAACATCTATATTAACCACATTATATGAGTTTGTATAGACATGATATACTGGCAGCAGAGACTCTCCACCAGAATGTGCTACTCAAGACTGGTCATTTTAGGTGGAACTATACAGAATACTAAGATGATTACATTCCTTTGGAGAAATGACTTAGTCAGATCTGATTTGATTTCATGCTCAGTCCAGAAAGCCAAATATGTTCAAGTACTGGAAAAACTATGTACTAACAATACCAGTTTGCTTGATAGAAGTCCACAAGAGTATCTCATTAGAATTACAGAGTAGTTTAATTTATAACGTTCTTCTGCATACATTGTCTTAGTTTATTCATATATCTACTTTGTGAGAGAAGGTGAGTTAGGTATTGGTATCTCCAATGTAACAATAAAGAAAGAGCAGTTGAGCAACCCCATTAAGGTTCTGCAGCCATCTAGAAGCAGAATTAGGCCTGGGATCCAGGATTTTTTTTGACTCAAAGTCCAGTGTTTTTCATAAGACAATAAGGTGCCTCCTTATTATTTTTGGCCTTCCCCAAAGTTCTAATTTTTTCTTTTTCTGAATTCACATGAACCGTCACTACAGGTTGCTCAGTAAATAAATAAACATACAAAGAAAATACCTGATGGAAACATGAAATATTTATTTATTATTAATATAATAAATATTTAATAAAACAATTCCTATGTTCTTCAAGAGAGTATAATGCAGAGATAGAGAAAGTAAATTAAGAAAATCTAAATTTGCACATTAATGTGCCAATCTAAGAGAAAACCTCAAATAGTCTTTGATTTTCTACCCACATCAGTGTACACTGAACACTTCAGTCAGTGTAGATTATGAAAACACATGTGATTGTAGACCGATGATAGTTATTTTGTTTACTTACTCTGGTTTTAGGAACAGTAACTATGGTGAATTATTAACACTTGATTATGTTTTGTTTCTTTTCTGCCCATTTGTGGTTAGTTCTGTCCTCTGCCCTAGACTCTCTGCAAATGCTGCTTCAGCTATTTACTCGTAGCTGGCACAAATGGCTTGCGTTTTGAGGCTTATTTTATGGAATTTTAACAGATCAGCACTTTGAAGCACATTTACCATTCATAAATAAAGTTTCTCTTACATATCAGAATGAATAACTTTTTTGAGAGTTAATGAATTGCAGTAATTCTGTCCTATACTTACTGTGTTTATTGTGTACAGAGTTTGTCTTCTGTGGAAAGCTTTATTAGGATAAAAGGAGAGCATTTCCTTAGAACTAGAGCAACAGAGGCTTTTCATACTCTTATACCAAGTTAACTTCCGAAAGATTTTTAACTCTTTGTTTCCCAAAGCACAATAAATTTTTGGGCCCCCCAATTTTTATTTATTTATTTAAAAAAATGTTTGGGGGCCCCACAAATTTTTATTAGTCTAGTTCTTTTTGAGAGTTCAGAGAATTAATAACAGACAAAGTGAAATCCTTTCTAGTTGTCACAATCTCACTATTAGGTTAAATATTTAACATTTTGAAGCACTTAAAAGAGTAAGCCTAATATCGTCTAGCACTACAAATTATTTTGTGGGAACGGAGGCACTTGATTTATTATAAAATAATGTAGCTTAAAGGGAGATAAATTATTCCTTCATTGTTATGGCTGGCAAACAGATTGTTTTAGTTTGCTAAACTAAACACAGTAATGGGTTGGCTTTTACAATGGAATTTATTAGGTTAAAAGTTTAGAGTTTTGAGGCTCTAAAAATATTCAAATCAAAGGATCATCAGAGGTGCTGTCCGACCAAAGGTCGGTGGCTGGCAGATCCTGTACTCATGCCATGTGGCAAGACACAATGGCAGCTCTGCTGGTCTCTTCCTTCTCTTCCAGGCTCACTTTCTCCCTGAGCTCAGCTGTTGGAGATCAGGCATGTAGCAAGACAAAATGGCAGTGCTGCTGGTCTCTCCTGGCTTTTTTCCTGTTTGTCTGTGGCTTGTTATTCCTGTTTATAAAGGACTCCTGTAAGAGGAAAAGACCCACCCTGGGTCCCGAAATCTAATCAAAGACCCTTAACTGGAGTGATCTAATAAAAAGGTCCCACCTACAGGCACAGGAATGAGTTTGCTTTAAGAACATGATTTTCTGGGGCCCATAAAAGACTCAAACCAGCACATTCCACCCTCTGGAAAATACATGTTCTTTCCATATGGAAAATACATTCATTCCATCACAATATTTCAAAAGCCTTAAATCATTTCAGTAACAATGCTAATTATAAAATCTCAACAAAATCAGTTTAGAGGCATGCAGTCTATCTTGGGGAAAATTTTCCTCTGTCTGTAGACCTGTGAAATTTAGAAAACAAGTTATCTGCTTTCAAAATACAAAGAAAGGGCAGCCATAAAATAAACGTTCTCATTGCTATAGGGAGAAATTGGAAGGAAAATGGATCATGGGTCCTAAAGAGTTCCAAAAACCTGCAGGGCAAACTCCATTAGATTTCAAAGTCTGAAAGTCATCTATAGAACTATGGTTTCTTCTTCTTGGGACCTCAAGGAGCAGGAGTCCCACCACTTTCAAGGGCTTGCCTTTCTCAGCACCACCCTCTTCAAGCATATGGGTGCCAGCTGAGCTCTAGACCTCACCCGCCAAGAACACTGGGATGATGGCCACACTCTTCCCAATATCCAGGGCACAGGCTAAACCCCCTCAGAACAGTGGGGTAGGGGCCAAACTCTCCCCAATCCCAGGGAAATGTGCTCTATCATCTCTGAAGCCTGGGGTGACAACACTTCCTAAACAACAGGGTGGAAGGCCTGCCTTCTCCAAGCCTTAGGGTATACTCACCTGCTCCGGCACACATGGGCAGGGTCGTCTCTTGGCCCAATAAAACGTTTTCAGTCCAGACCTCAACTTCCACCTCCTGCCAGAAACTCAGCAGGACCAAATAAGACACCTAATGACCTGGTTTTGACGCCTGTGGCCTTTGAGCCATTCCCTTCTAAGCACACTATAGGCTGACACCAGCATCTTAAAAGCTGAGCCTCGAATCTAAGAAAGGACGATGGTTTGTGGGTAGCAGGCTGGCTGGCCAGCCCTTGGCATTATTTCCTGACCAAACAAGGGCAGAGGAGGACTGGACAGATGTGCCCCGACCTCACTGGCGACTGGCCACCCTCCTTCTCTCTTGGCCAAACTCTAAAGAGATGGAGCGCCATTCTTGCGTTGTATACTTCACAGTGTGAGTAAGCATGGCATAGGGAGTGAGCGGAACGTTGTTGTTATCGTACCTGGGCGAAGGTGCAAGTGGTTTTTTTTTTTTTTTTTCCTTCCCCAGCTTTGGTCTCCCTCGGGAGTGCTCTGCACAGGGCCTCTCAAGCTCCTGCACCGCCCCTGAGGCATCCCCGCGCCATCTGCTCTGGCCCGTGCGCCTGCGCACTCAGTGGCGTGGACTCGAGGCGCGCCTGCGCAGGTTTGAAGGGGTTCTGCACACGGCCCGACTTCCCGCGTTTTTTTTCAGGCGAGGAGGTCGGCGACGCCCGACTGGGCCGTCTCTGCAGCTGTTGAGTGAGGCGAGGCAATTGGAGAGTTAAAGTTGCGTGGCCTGTTCGCTGAAGTGGCAAGAAAGGGGAAGACTGTGCGTTGATCCAAGTTCCCAAACAGCCTCTGAAACCTGGGTTAGGAGAGGTTATTGGATGAGAACATGAGTCTTGACTAGAGCATTTCCCCCCAACCCCCCCAATGAGTGGCCAAATTAGGCCCTACTGGCCCTCACCCGAGGCCACTATTTTTGGGGGGCATTGTGTGTGTGTTTGTAGATTGAGTAAACTTTTTGCAGGCTGATGCCACCAGCCACATTACTAACACCATTCAGGTGGCAACTTGGTGTCCCTGTGCCTAGGGTTGGTGGTCCAGGGGAAGGGTGTTGCACTTTTTTGTTTCTTTATTTGCTAGCTACTCAGAAAAGGTCCTCCTAAGTCCCCACCTAGTATATGAGTTGCAGTTGGTATTACTATTTTGAGAAAAAGTTGCCTAACCTCTGTTGAGGTCCCTAGAATGACAATACTAATCTTTTCTAATGGGCCTACTTCAAGCCAAGATGTGGGAAACAGAGCAGAGGCGGTCTCTGACCTCTGTGTTTCCCACGTTTTATTTCTATAAATGATGTTTGGAAATTAGTGTTTACTTCAATCTGATATGCATTAATACTTAGTTGTGTTCATGTATTAGCCTTATTGGATAGTGAACTTGGGAGCAGAAATTGTCTTATTGAGGTTTGTATCTTGCTTTTTCACATAATTGGTAAGTGTGTTGAATCGGGATTGAAATATAATGAGGCCAAAACATGGGGAAATTGCATCAGAAATTATGTTGTAAAAGAAAACAAAAAACAAAAAATTTGTTTCACATGTTGAAGCTGTGGAAAACCAGTGGAATCATTACAATTATTTTGCATATTAAGTGAGGTCTTAGTTTTGGGTTTTATATAATCCAGGAGTCTCAAACTAATGAGCAAAGTGGACACAGGGCATGCTCTCACATCTAGTTAGATCATGTATGTTTCCTTCCTGGCCTTTGTAAGCACGTAAATTTGCCAAGGCTGTAGTCCATTTTCCTCTTTATAGATCTGGTTCAGAATACTTTTTATAGTGGGTCCTTGTTTCTGAGATAAATTATGTAGAATGTGTACAAATTCACATGTTTAGGAAGCAAGGCTATAGCCATTGTAGTCCTGCCTTATTTTGAAAAGTGTTGGAAAAATGGATTATGTTGTAAATTCTTACTCAGATAGTAAAGACCTCCCTAAAGCATTTACATTACCAGCTTTGAAAGTAGTTTGAAACCATAATTTTAGTAATTATGAGGCTGAGAATTTGATTTTATTGTTGATACAATATGAATAACAGGTTTTTTTCTTTGAAGGTATAGTTAAACAATTCTATGTTGTAAATTTGGAGTGCCGAAAACAATTGTAGACTTTGATACTGTAAAGGAAATGAAGAGAAATTTAAGTGAAAATTCAACTCGAAGTACAGCAGGTATTGAACCAATTTTATTTTTAATTTTTCTGTATTTTTGTATGTACCATATAAAGCTTGCATAGTATATAGATGGATCATTTTGGAAGGAACTTTTGAAAAGATTTGAACATCTAGTCTAGCCTTTTTAGTTTTTAGGCCCGAACAAATGAAATGCTTATTCAAGGGAAAACATTTAGTGGCAGGGTTGGGAGTGGAATCAGACTTTCTTGGATTTACTCAAGTGTTCTTTCTATAAATCCTAGGTGCTCTTAAGCTGAAAAAAAAAAAAAGAAATCTCTTTATTTGTATTTGTGACTTATTCAAAATATTTCCAGAAGCAATTCCTAACAGCTTCCCCTACCATTTCTGCATAAGGAGAGAGGGCAAGAATGATGCACAATAAAGCGAATAATAGCTATTTATTGTGTATATACTCTGTTTTAAACAATTATACATATTAATCCATTTAATCCTTACACCAACCTTCTGAAATTAGAATTATTATTATCATCCCTGTTTTCCAGATGAAAAACTGAGGCACAGAGCAGTTAAATAAGTAATCACAGCCAGATATTGAACCTAGGAATCTGGCTCTAGAATCCATGCTCTTAATCACTCTACTATCCTGCCTGTCGGTGAATGGCATATTGGCACATAAAGTTTAAGGAAATTGTCCAAATTTATACTTCGAAGTTGTGATTCAAACCCATTTTGAAGTCATAATTCAAATTCAGGCAGTCTGACTCCTGAGCCTACATAATTCTCCCAACTTTTCATCAAGGAGCTGATCACAGAGTCTACATTTTGCTATAGCACAACTGAAGGTGGACCAAGTAAAGCATGGTATAGTGGCAAGATATCTGAACTAGATTTAGGCAGTTTGGGTCCTAATCTAGATTCTTCCACTGATTTGCTCCATGGAAGCTTTATGAATCTCTTTTACCTCTGAGTTGCTTTCTAGTTTTAAAGTTTATGAAACCTGACTTTTGACCTAGTTTGAGATCCCAGGTCTCCTATTTGGAGGAATCAAAGGTAGTATTTTTTCTTATTTGGGTTGGATATTACTCATTAAGGTATCCTCAAAATAATCCACAGAACATATGCATTACAGACACCTGGGGTGCTTATTAAAATGGATGAATTTTGGATTCCAGACCAAATCTAATGAAACAAAATCTTTGAGGAAGACATCCAGGAACCTGGTTAAGCAGAACTCTAGATGGGTCTTAGGCAAACACAAAGTTTGTGAATCATGGCCCTCATGGGCATCCCACCATAGTCCAAAGAGAGATTAGGGTTTTGGAAGACATGAGTTTGGTTCTCTCTCATTTCCATTGTATTTGAAAGGTCCCCTCCAGTTGATATGGTAATAGGCAAGCACATAGGAGGGAAATAAGGAAAACAAAAAGTGGATTTGGAAAGGGTTGATGATGGAGGAGGAGAGGGAAATTACTTCCAAAACAAAAGCAGTGAAAACAACATTAAGTTAGAACAATGAAGGACTTTTTAGAGAGATAAATGGATATTCAGGATCTTAAAAAGAATATAAAACTCAGTCTAAAGATATAGAAATATATTTATAATAAATATTAAATTAACATGTAGAAATAGACAAATTGAAATGGTATATTATTATATACTAGTAATTATTCTGTAACTAGATTTGTTTGCCTATTTTGTCTGAATTTATCGGTATGTTCAATTTAGGCTGTTTGCCTGTACCATTGTTTAACCAGAAAAAGAGGAATCGACAACCATTAACTTCTAATCCACTTAGAAATGATTCAGGAATCGGTACTGCTTCTGACAGTTATGATTTCCCTCCTCTACCAACAGGTAAGAAAACGAGTAAAGTAAAAATTTTCAGAAAATAAAAACTAGGATTATATAAAATTACCAACTCTATTTTTTAATAATGAAAAAAGAAAGTTTTCATTATTTTTTCTTCTTTCCACTATCCAAATATAGAGATTACTTGGCTCTTTTGAACATTCCAGTACAGGAGCTTGAGTTTCCTCGACTACAAGGGTGGCTTAGCATTTAAATGGGGTATTTTAGATCTGGAACCTTTGTTCTAACGAAGTAGTAATTTATATTGTAAAGATTTTTTTCTTTTTAAAACACATATGGATATTGTGACTTAGATATTTTGTGGTAAACAACAGAGGGACCCAAGTTACTCTGGGAACAGGGATAAGTGTGTATAGGTACACAGGAAAAACCCAGGAATTTCTGGGACTTGACCCTAGACATTTTTCTCTTATAGCAGTTTTGTCCTTCATTTTTTGGCTCTTTGCTCTCTAATCTATTTGGCTTCTTTATAACTTCAATTATCACATGAACTATTTTGCCCTTGCGGCTAGTTTTCATAACCTTTAGTTCTAGTTCTAGTTCTCAAAGCTTGTTGTTGACTGCCCTCTGTATCTCTTGATCCAAAACTTAGAGACAGAGAGCCTCTGGTTCAGCTCATCTTTTTAAGGGAAGCCACTCAAATATTGGCTTAGATTATGGTTAGGACTCTCACCTTTGAACTAATTAGTTGTGGTGGTAGTTGTGGGGAGGTCATAACATTTGCTAACTACTTACTTCCTCTGGAAGAAGGCATGGACAGGCAGACATTCTGAAATTTACTTGGTACATGCTGGCTACATGCATTTACATTTTTTGGCACTCTAAAAATCATTAATAGAATCTTAGGCAACTAGAATTTAAAAAAATCTATATATATAGCAATAACTTGTTTTGTTAACTTCATCCGGTATACACCCATAGGTCTTTTATAGATCTATAATTATAGATCTATAATTATTTTATTTTCTTCCACATTCCCATTTTTATGGATAAAAATTAGAATTTAGAAATTCCTGAGTGTGAATAAGTGGGCTACATATGTATCTGGTCATCCTCCACCATTTAAAAATATCTCCATCATTTAAAAATTGTTATAAGCAGCAGGCATATTGACCTTGAAAAATAAAAATTGAGCTGCTCCATAAGGGGAAATGTGCTTCCTCTTGAAGTAATGAACTCTCCAAGCTATGACAGGGATACTATCTGTTAGAGATATTATAGATAAAATTGTTTTGTTGGATAGGAGATAGTACTAGATCATAATTTTTCACTTTTTTTGTACTGACCTATTCAGGTCGGGATACAACCAATCTTTAAAAAACATGGAAAAGAAGAGAATAAGCTAGAGTAGAATAGAATAGAAAATATCAGGTTACATCACACATAATAAGGATAAGAATTAATGGTGAAAAAGTTTTTATATACTCTCTCCCCCTTTCTCTCTCTCTCACATCACGTGTATATATTTTCTGGGTTATGATATGCTTCTTGCTGTGGGTTGGGATAAAAAAGGTTCTAGAAACATTGGATTAGACTGAATTCATGTTACAAAGTACAAAGTACTGTATTATACTAGGATTGACTGTGTAAAAGATAAAGATTAAACTATTACCTTTGCTTAAAATGCAACGGGGAGGGAAGCGGATGTGGCTCAAGCATTTGGGCACCTGCCTACCACATGCGAGGTCCTGGGTTCGGTTCCTGGTGCCTCCTAAAGAAGACGGCCAAGACAGTGAGCTGACGCAACGGGCAGGCGCGGTGAGCTGACGCAATGAGCTGATGCAATGAAGAACCACGAGGAAACACAATGAGAGACACAACAAGGGGGAGCAGAGGTGGCTCTAGCCATTGGGTGCCTCCCTCCCACATGGGAGTTCCTGGATTCAGTTGCTGATGCCTTCTAAAAAAAGGAGATGAGCATGCAATGAACAGACACAGAGTGCAGACAGCAAGTGCAAAACAACGAGGGGGTGGAGAGAAATAAATAAATAAAATAAATCTTAAAAAAATGCAATGGGGAAGAAAGATATTCTAGATAAAATAATAAAACAAGCTGTGACAAATTGCACAACAAAGTGTTGTTGAAGAACAAGTTTGAATCCTCCAGATTTTATTCTTCCTTGGGTTTTAAACCCTCCAATTAAATAAGTATGAGATAATTATTTTGAAACATGCTATCTATATTACTTTTATTTATGTAAATTATATCTTTTAAGATTGGGCCTGGGAAGCTATGAATTCAGAGTTGCCTCCTTTAACGAAAACAATGAACACAGGGTATGTATAAAAATATAAACTAAACAATGTGTGTCTGTTACTAACTGATGCTACTCTTTTGTGTATATTTTACATTCCTGAATTTGAAAACAAACTATTAATATTTAATAAGGTATATTTCTTTTAAAGGCAAATGCCACATTCAGTTTCTCATCCCCTGAGAGGTCAAGATTCTATATCTAAATCTCTTCAATTGAATACTGAAAGAAGCCAGAGTGGTTGGAGGTAAGTCTACTTTAAATTTCTCTTTCTTCTATTCCTTCTTTTCCTTCCCCTCTGCCCCTCTCTCCCTCTCGCTTTCCCTTCCCCTGACCCTCCCTTCCTTCCTTTGAAGTTGTAGGTTTACAGAAAAATCATGCATAAAATACAGAGGTCCCATATTCTCCTCCTTTCTTAAACAGACTTACATTTAGTAAATTTCTGTACTTAATAATGAACCGTAACATTAGCTACATTTTATAAAAGAAGAGAACATGTGATATAAAACTTTAAAAATAGGTCAATTTAGCAGTTATTATATTTCTGAAGAATTCTTTATGTTATAGTGAAATTTCTGTAAATGTTTATCACCATGATTTCATGATTTTGTTTATGGATCTTAATCTAATTGACAATAGATAAAGAGTCTGGAATCATTGTTTCTCGATGTTGGAGACATTTAGCAATTGAGAACCATATAGAATTTTCAAATTTACCCCAATAAGACAGTCAGCTCCAAGATAAACAGACCAGACTAAGAAAGAAAGTTGGAGGCTCAGATGCATATACATCTGCAGTGTTAGTGACTCAAGAAATGAAGAGGACCATCGAGGAAGATGGGGAAAATACTTGTGGAACATTGCGATAAGGATCTGATTAATGTTGACAAATTATGAAAAAATAAATATATGGAAGAAGGACATAGGTTATTGTATTAGTCAGCCAAAGGGGTGCCTTTGGAAATATACCGATAATTGGTTGGTCTTTATAAAGGGTATTTATTTGGGGTAGAAGCTTACAGTTACTGGGCCCCAAAGCATAAGTTTTTTCCCTCACCAAAGTTCACATTTTGGAGCAAGACAGCTGCCGACGTTTGCCAGGATTCAGGCTTCTGGGTTCCTCAGTTCCCGGGGCTGCGTTTCTCTCTGGGCTTAGCTTCTGTTTCCTCCACAAGTTCAGCTGTAGACCATGAGGCTTTCTACGCTTTGTGCCTCTCCACAAGGCCAGCTGTAGACTATCAGGCGAATGGCTCACTTGTCTTCTCCTGGGGCGCTCCTCTCCAACATCAGAACTGCTTCTCAAACATCTTCTCAAATCTTCTGCCTTGCCTTTTACACTTGAGACCACACCCACTGAGGGGTGGGGCTCAACGCCCTACTGATGCAGCCCAGTCAACGCCCGAATCATAACCCAATCATGCCCAGATGAACAGATCAGTTTATAAGCATGATTCAATTTATATTTTTGGAATTCATAATTAGATAAAACTGTCAAACCATTACAGTTATTATTAGGTTAGATTTTAGTATTCTTAGATTAAGTGGCAAGTATTGAAAAATGAAATAACTTTATTTATTTTTTTATTTTTATTTTTTTAAAGATTTATTTATTTTATTATATATCTCCCCTTCCCCCCACTGCGGCGACACGCCGAGAGTGGTCACTGCGCAGGCGCGGCTTTCCCCGCTTGTGGGCGGTCTCTGCGTCGGTTCACGGCTGGCTTTCAGTTCGCGGGTGGCTGGCTGCGCTCCATCCGCGGGCGACCTGCCCTGCCCGTGGCGGCTCTTGCCATGTCCGTGGCAGCTTCTTGCCCTGCCCACGGCGGCTCCGGCCTGCCCATGGCGGCTTGCCATTCTCAAGGCGGTCTGCCCGCTAGGAGAGGTCCCCGGGAATCGAAC
>PVKH010000092.1:0-11198 GCA_004027955.1 Chaetophractus vellerosus | reverse complement strand
TCCGAAATAACTTTAAAGACAAAGTATTAGGAAAAACCCATCAACACCTATCTTATAACAGTAATTAAGTGCTTTGACAAGTTATCCAGATAGGAATTCCTTTACTGCAATAGGATACTGGGCAATTAGTAAGGGCAAACTAATATTACAACTTAGATCTTTTATGCTAAAGGCTCCTGTGGTTGGTCTTAGAAACAGGGAGAATTTTTTTCAATTAATTAATTTTTTTAAAGATATATCGATTACATTAATGTTACACAGAAATTTTAGGTGTAACCATATGCCCCACCTCCCATACCTCCCACAACCTCCCACATATACATTCTTTATTATTATTATTATTATTTTTTAATCAATTTTTTTTAGGATACATCGATTTACATAAATATTACACAGAAATTTTAGGAGTACCCATATGCCCCACCTCCCATACCTCCCACAACCTCTCACATATACATCCTTCATCAGTGTGGCACAACACCTGTAATAGATATACACATTTTGGGGCTTTGCCACCAAGCGTGGACCACAGTTCATACCACAGTTCAGACTGTGTTCTCCCACACAATTCTGCATGATGCGTGATGATATAAAATGGCCTATATCCTCCATTGCAACATCACCCAAGACAATTCCCAAGTCCCAAAAAAGCCCCTGTATTACAACTGCCCTTCCCTCTCCCTGCCCCCAAAGCATCCAGTGGCCTCCGGCTCCACATAATTTTGTAATTTCTTCCATTGTATGAATCACAATAAGTCTATAATAGGATACCAGTAAGTCTACTCTAGTCCATAGCTCTTCCCCCAATCCTGAGGAGTCTGGGATGGTGATGTCCATTCCACCTCCAAGTGAGAGGGGGCTTATATCCCATGGATAAGATGGATGGGATTATCCTGCCTGCAGCTGCAGACTCTCTCCATTCCCTGGGATAGCTGTTGTCCATCATCATCTCTAGGGAGAAATTTGATTGCACATGGTAGTTAGGAAATCTCAGTTGAGAGGGGATGAGGACTTCAGAAGCTGGGAATTGGGCACAACCTGGCAAACACTTTCAGTAGATCCATAAATTGTTTTTAAGGGAAAACAGGGATATATATATTTTTTTCTAAAATAACTTACTGCTCTCATTAGAAAAATAATATAATTATCCTAGAAAAAAAGTAAAAAGAAGAAAGCTATTCATAGTTACACTGATCCAGAGATAATCATTAATCCATTTTTAAGTAGAAAAATTAAGCCATTTTCACCTTTTTTAAAAATCTTACGTTTTTATCTGTAAAAAGAGAATTTGAACTAGATGATATCTAAAGTCCCTTCAGTGATAAATGTGTACAGTGAATAAATGTGCAATTCTTTTGATAGATTTATGTAACCTTTGTGCTACCTTGCCTATTACTACCATGAAAGTCCTTGATTACAGATGTTACAAATATACAGTTTTGTCTGATGTTCTTGTTTGTGGAATATTTAGAATGCCTATTGTCCTTATTCACCCAGAATTGCTTTCTTACCACACATTATGTCCTTCAGCCATTCTTGTTAAACAGTTCTATTGTATAAAAGTTAAATAATATAAAATAATATATAATTGTAAGTCAGTAACTCATGTAAAGAGCTGACAGATCACTCATATCTGTATCACTGAATTTCAGATCTTTTAAGTCTCCTTCACCTTGCCCAAATGGCCGAAGATATGAAGAGTCTTCTCTTTCAGACTCTGTTTGCCTCCAGAACACCCTCTTACCACTCCCATCCTTTTTGTTTTAGTTCTTCTGGGCCACAGTTGAATGTTGTACTTCTAACTTATTGAGATCTTTAAGCTCTGGTTATCTTAGCTTAAGTATTCTGAAGCCAGAAGTTCTCATGTCCCCACAGGCACTTGATGAGGGGGAAGAGGATTTTAGTTTCTTTTTATAATTGCTGTGTTATCTTTTCTTTTATGTTAATGCATTTCTCTACTCCAACATCTTCCCTTCTTTAAGATGATTTTGGCTTTTCTCAATGAAGAACATTTTTTTTAACTTTTCTACAAGGCCTTTATAGTCTCATTCCCAAATTATATAATCTCCAGGCTCCATAAAACCTGGATCTGCTCCTGGTCACTAGTGAACCACTTTTATCCTAGATCTTGTTTTGGATTATTTTCCCAAACAAGGGATGGGTTGTATTGATTGCCCTTTTGTGATACTTGTGATATTTTCAGGAAGATTATTCAGAATTAAGAATTTGTGACTTGGACTAATTTTCCCGTGTGTAACTCTTAACTAACCTGCTCAGACATTATGCTTTTGATCTTGGCCTCATAAACATCATCCTTTGATTAGCTAATATAGCTAATTGAGATTAATGTAGCTAGTAAAATACTGCAATAGATTCGTTAGTAGAGATTTTAAGCTATATTTGAAAAGTGCAAAATTTCTAATTGAATAGCTATCTACCCTGCCTGTATTTATTCTCCTTGTGATTTAAAATCACTGACAATCCATAGTTTTAACTTAAAAAATTTTTTACTTGGTAGAAAATTAAGAAATAAAGGACATAAAGAAGTAAGCAAAAGTCTTAAATCTCACCACTCAGATAACTTGCTGTCATATGAAGGCTGTATAAAAATATACTTTATAGCATTGGACTCTGAGTTATTGGGAGAATAGAGTTCTCTGGGTTCTAGATTTGTCAGAAACTTGTTGTATGACTTTACGCAAGTTACTTCCTCTCTAAGTTTCAGTTTCCATATCTGGAAAGAGATGATAATGTATTGTAGGGTTGTTGTGATGATATGTTTGGAATTTCCATCTAGTTAATAGTTACAGAGTAGTTTATAAACTTTAAATTACCATATAAATGCAAATTTTCATTATTAATTGTTTTTTATTCAGAAAAAGTATATAGAAACAAATATTTATTTTTATTAATTAATTTTGCTATTACAGCTACAGAGATGGCAACAAAAATACTAGCTTGAAAACATGGGATCGAAATGATTTTCGGCCTCAATGCAAAAGTACAATTCTGGTGGCAAATGATGGAAAAAAGCCTTGTCCAATGAGTTTGGAAGCTCAACAAAAACAACTAAGATTATCTGAACATCCTAAATTATCTCACCAGAAAGAAATGGAAGTACTTAGACCAACACATTCATCAAATATATCCGACTCCACAGTGAGAGCACTAGACAAAAACAGTGCGTTACACACATTTAAGCCCAATTTTCAACAAAACCAATTTAAGAAAAAAATGGATGATATTCTAGAAGGAAACACTCTCAAGGTAAATGTTAAGATAGTCATGTATTGTTTACATTTTAAATAATGTAATAACTATTTAGAAAGTCACAGAGATAAAAGCAATTGAAATCAATCCTATGATATGTATTACTTGATTAACTCAAATATCCAATTCCATTGGAGTAGGTGAATGTTAGTTTCCAAAGTATTTTCTCAGAGGGTGTGAATTGCTGCTCCCTTTCATAGTTGTTTTAAAGTTTCCTACTGTGTTCCATTGTTCACTGTATTGAGATGACAGTTTATCCATTGCTTGCAGAAATGCCAAACTCTTTATGTGACAGTCTAAGTTTTTTTTTTTTTTTTTTAAACAACAGAGGTCAGCAAACTTTTTCTGCAAAAGGCAGGTAGTGTTTTTGGTTTAGAGGGCCATATGGTATCTGTTGAAACTACTCAACTATACCACTCAGCTCTGCCATTGCAGCTTGAAAGCAGCCATAGACAATGCATAAAGAAATGAGTATGGCTGTGTTCCAACAAAACTTAAACAACAGTAGGCTAAATTTGGCCTGTGGGCTCTAGTTATCCAACACCTGCTTTATAATCTGGCCCTATCTTAACTTTCCATCCACATATTACGTATTTCATTACTTCTCCAATCCTATAGCTATTTCAGATGCTTCACAATTCTCTAAACAGGGCATGCACTCTAATACGTTTCTGCTTTGTTTTCTATTCTTCCCTATAACTGTACCTCAACCTTACTCTCTTTCTTTCACAGTCTCTCATTGTTTTTTGTGCAAATCTTTTTATATACTATGTTTGCTGGTTATTCTCTATCTCCCCTTCCTTGCTCCCAAGCCCAATAGATTCTTCACCCTTTACCCTTCTTTGTGCTCTGGGAAGCTGAATTGTCCCACATACTGCATCATCCAGGGAACCCTTACTTGCTGGCTTCTGGTAGGGGTCAGCCAATGGGACTGGTAGGACGTCAGAGGGTGGCAGGGAGAGGTTGGATTTTCCTAGTCCCTCCCTGCTTAAATGTTGTATTTCTGGCATAGCTTTGTCCCTCCAAGGCTATAGCCCCTCCACGAGTACAGCTTTTACCACATTTGATAACTTTATTTACTCCCTTTGTCTTTTCATCCTAGGAATGGTAACAACTTCTTACTGTTGCTAGTCTTTGGATTCTTAACTACCCTATGTTTGTTATGCTAACTCTTCTCATATGTCTGTAAACAGTCTTTTCCATAAGCCCCTTTATTTGGACCATCTGGGTTGAATTCTGGTTCCTGCTAGACCTCTGAATAATATAATATGCTTCACAGTGTTTCTCAATCTTATGTTCCCATGTACTCAGGAATGATATGGCACAGTTATCTTGGTAATAGTAGCTCACTGTTACTATGTAATTCTCAATGGGAGGCATATCAGAATCTTGAACAGGAGGAAGAGGAGAAAGGAAGGCATTGGTAGTTCAAAAAAATGTCCTGTCAGGTGTTCTTTGAAATATCCACTTTCCCCACAAAGAAAAGTGCCTTTCACCCTTGGAAATTAGTATCATATACACAGTATTATTCTTAGTTGATCTTCAAAAATGCAAAGCACTTTCCCATCTCAGGGCCTTTATACTCATTCCCTCTGTCTTCACTCAATAGCCCATTTAAAATAATAACCCCTGTCTCTCTCTATCCTTTTATTCTCTTTTATTTTTTATGCATTGAATGTCTCAATTACTGACATTTTATTATATATTTATTTATTTTCTTTATCCCTCATTAGACTGTAAAATCAGTGAGGGCAGATACCTTATCTGTTTTGTTCACTCTTTCCTTAAGAGGTAGGTTTGGCACATAGTAGGTGCTCAGTAAGTATTTTTGGAATGAATGAATGTGTTTGGATCCCCTACTAAAGTACATTAGGGAAAGGAGTTATGTTTTACTCACCTTGTGTTTATCACAAGATGTGGCAGATGGTGCTTTGAAGATATTCAAAGAATGAACAAATGAGTGAATGAGTAAATGAATGCCCATGTAAGTAATTCTTGTCTTGATTAATTGTCCAAATGAATTCTTGGCTCTCCTCCTATTATGTACTAGAATACTTTTAATAAAGGGAAGTATTTGTACTAACATTTTCCAGAATTCTTCTCATACAGTTGCAAATTACCATGGGTATGTGGACCTAGAAACTTTACATAGAGGGTGAAAAGTCATGGTGAAAAAATGAAAGATTTCTTTAATGCTGTGTTTTCCATTTTTCAAAAGGACACCTCGTTGTATCAGTTAAAATTTAAGGAAAAAGTTACTTCTTTAAGAATTATATCTGCAGTTATTGAAAGCATGAAGTACTGGCGTGAACATACACAGAAAACTGTACTTCTTTTTGAAGTATTGGGTAGGTATAATACTTCAAATAAACTTCAATTATGCTATTTGGACAGCAGTTTTGTACGGCAATAGTAATACCTAGGGGATCTTAAAGAAAAATAAAACTGCAAAAGGAGATTTTGGTTTGTTAGGAATTTCTTCAGTTCCTGAGTCTGTCGTTGATTTGTCTGTCAATTATAAGCATTTTTTAAAATTTTAGTATTCTTCTGATTCATAATGTTAAAACTGGAAAGAATCTTATAAATAAGTTCACCCAACCTTTCAGGTGGGTGAAGAAATGGGGGCAGATAATTAAAATAGACGACTAAAATCAAAAGCTAGTTAGCCGCAGAAAAGCATCTAGAATCCAAGTCTCCTTATTCTCAATCTAGTGTTCTTTCTAGTATATTACACTAAATATAGTAGTAATTTTGTAAATAAATTAACTCACATTATGAGTACTCTGAAAGAAAATTTATTAAGTATCCTTTAGTGATATGAGTAAATATCCTACAATCAATCTGTTTTTATGAATTATTTAAAAAGGGAAGAGTTTTATAGAATGCTTCTGGAATTTGACTTTACCTAGAGTGAAGAGATAAACATGTAAGAAGTAATGATTCAAAACATTTATTTCCACATTTTAAATAAAATAAATAATATTTCAGTTAGATTGTGGAATATTTTAAATGAATAGGAAAATATAGAGAGTATAATAAATATCCACATACCATGCTATGGATATAGTTGAAGCCCCATCCATTTTTACTCTTAGTCTTTAGGATAACTACTCTGGTATTTTTCTTATTTACTCTTTTATAATTTTACTATATATCTGATTCTATAAATTACATACACACACTCAGTATTATTGTATGTGTTTTAAAAATATGCAGGTTATATTTTAACCCAGTATTATGTTTGTGAGCTTTAGCCATGGCAGTTCATGTAGGTGTAGTTAGTTAATTTTCATGGCTGTATGTATTTCATTTTGGGAATATACCACAATTTATATGTTCATATTATTGTTATTAACATTTATTTCTAGGTTTTTGTTTTACAAACAATACTTCAATAAATAGCTTAGTTCATAGCTTCTTTTATAGATGCAGAAGTGTTTTTCTAGAGTATATACCTAGAAGTAGAATTGCATTTTCAACCTTATTAGAAATTGCTAGATTGTTCTACAAAAGTGGTTCATAGTTCTTTTATCCTCACATTTTGCCAATGCTAAGTGTTATCAGACTATAATTTTTGCTAATCTAATGTATGTGAAATACTGAGTCACTTTTTATCCTTTAGTTTATATTTGAAGTGAATATGACACATTTTTTTTTAAGGATATATTGGGATATGAACTTTGGATCTTGTACATGGGAAGCAGGTGCTCAACTACTGAGCTACATCTGCTCACCAATGAGAGATGGTTTGTTTTTTCATTTGTTTGTTTTGTTTTTTTTTAGGAGGTACCGGGGATGAAACCCGGGACTCTGTACATAGGAAGCAGGTGCTCAACCACTTGAGCTACATCCACTCCTCTGTGACATGTATTTTAAGTTAGAAAATATTCCTATCATCCAGTATTTTGTCCATAGGACTAATTTATAATAGTAATGAATCGTATATCTATGGAGTTTCAGGTTTGGAAAGGACCTTAAAGGCTGTATAATTAAATCACATGTCTGATGCTTGAATGGCTTATACCATATCTCTACCAATGTTTATCCACCTATGGATAAACACCAAAAATGTGTGAATTGTTGAGGTTTTTAGATCAAGCAAACTGTTATGTGAGACCTAATCTTTCTTTAACGTGGAAGTCCTTCAGAGATCATGACTTCTATGAGTTTCTCTCTGATTAAACACTGCTAGCCCTAATCATAACTTAATCATGCCCAGATTAGCAGACCAGTTTACAAGCATAATCCAATATCTATTTTTGGAATTCATAATTATATCAAACTACCAAACCCCTACATTACCCATGTAAAATAATATAAAAATCATTTCACAATAACTGAAGAAAATTTAGCCCCCATCCTAATATTTTGAGAATTCCAGGGAAATATTTATTTCTTCAGATGGTTTTCTGTCATTTTTTTGTTCCTATTCCCTTCTTCCAACTTATCCTTGATCATTTCTTTTCAACTGTTTCTTCATGCAATTTCAGCTCAGATTATATTTTAACTCTAACTTGGACATGTTTCTCCTTTATTTCACAAGACAGTGCTAATGCAATGATGACACTAATTTGTGAATGGTTGATAAAGTTATACAGAAGATTTGGTATGTAGGAGGATGGAAATGTAGGGTAATTATACTATAGAATAGAAAAGAACTTTAAATTGGATTTTAGACACCACTTGATAAAGTATATCGGCTATTTCTTGGTGATTGTCTATTTCTTTAACCTGTTCCCTCTCTTGCACCCCCATCTCTGGTGCTGTATTGCTAGGGTCTATTCTTTTGTAATATAATCTTTTCTCTCTTTTTTTTTTCTCCAGTCAAGAGTCAGAGAAAATAAGAAATCTTAAAAAAAATACACACATATGTATACAAATACACCAATTCTTTGTCTAAAGAAGATATCCTTGACTTTATTTTGCAGAAGGATCTATCTCTTCATTACCTTAAGAACCCTGCACTTCCACCCCTGATTAGTCCTTTTCCTCCCAAATAAGACCATCTTGTTTTTGCTGCCTCCCAAAGTATACTCAGAGAACTACAGTTTTAATAATAGCTCCTGTGGTAGACAGAATAATGGCCCTCCAAAGATTTTCATGTCCTAATCCTCTAAACCTGTGACTATGTTACCTAACATAGCAAAATAAACTTTGCTGAAGTGATTAAATTAAGGATCTTGATATGGGAAGATTATCCTGATTCTGGATTATTTGGGACCCAGTGTAATCAAAATATAATCATCAGAGGGAAGCAGGAGTGTCAGAGTTAGTGATCAGAAGATGCTATGCTGCTGGCTTTAAAGATGGTGGAAAGGCCCACGAGCCAAAGAATGCAGTCAGTTTGTAGAAACTGGAAAAGGCAAGGAGACAGATTATACCATAGATTTTCCAGAAGCAGTGCAGCTCTGCTGACCCATTTTAGACTTCTGATCTCCAGAACTGTACAATAACACTTTTGTGTTATTTTAAGTTACTGAATTTGTGGTAATTTGTTACAGCAACAATAGGAAACTAATACAACCCCGTTACTATTTTTGTCCTATTTTCTATATATATCTATATTTATGTTAAGTTTTACATTTCTATCACTGCAGTCATTTCATGTGTTTTACATTCACCTAAAAATGATTCCAGCTTTTTTCTTGATCACCACTAATGACAAAACATTGTTTTATGAAGTGGCATTAGATTCAGTAGAGATGCAGATTCTGACTAAAACACACTGTGTTAGTTTTCTGTTGCTACATAAAAAAATGATTGCACACTTAGTAGCTTAAAACAACATCCATTTATTAACTCAAAGTTCTGTAGGTCACAAATCCGGGTGGACTTGGCTGGGCTCTATGCTTAGGGTATCACAAGGCCAAAATCAAGGTCTAGGCTGGAATGGGCTTTTATATGGAGGCTTTGGGAAAGAATCCACTTCCAAACTCATTCAAGTTATTGGCAGAATCCAGTTCTTTGCAGTTACAGAACTGAAGTCCTTGTTTCCTTTCTGTCAGCTGGGGGTCTTGCTCAGCTCCTTAGGGCCACCCACATTTCTTCTCACTTGGCTCCTCCGTCTTCAAAGCCAGAAGTGGTATATCTAGTCCTTCTCATACTTCTTACATTCTGACTTCCCCATCTGCTACCAGTGACGAAAGCCCAAAGATCTTACACCCTGGTGGGTCTTCTTACCTACTGCTTTTTCATGTGTGAATGATGTCCCTAGATCTCACCTAATTTGCTGAGTAGAAATGTTAAAAACTATCCTAAGCCCATTGAAAGGACATATTAGTTCCATCCATTGCCCAGGTTCTCTTTGGTGACCTATTCAGGTTCACGCCAGGAGAATGTTCTTTAAAATACCTGGCATAAACAACAATAGGCATTCTTATCAAGAAGAGGAGGATCATGCTTTTATATGTGATAGTTAGCCTTTCATAGTGCATAATAACCCTGAGTTCCCAGACTAGACTCTAGACTCATCAAAGGTAGAGACTTCATTTTATACAACATTAGAGCTTAGCACAGTGTTGGCATGTAGGAGGTCCCTTTCAGTTGTGAACAACAAAAAATAAACAACTTTCACTGTTTAAATAATAGCAGGGAATTGTTCACAGAACTGAAAATTTGCTAGACTCCTAACTTCAGGCAAGGCTTGATATATCTCCTCAAGAGATGGCACAATGGCCTCTCTTCATCTTTCTGTCCTGGCACAGTGTTGGCTTTATCTTAAGGCTCCACACTGTGGCCCCTAACAGCTTTTGGCTCTCCCCTTATGATAACAAAATGATTATGAACGTTCTCTAATCCATGCATACTTAGACCACATTGTTACATTTTTAGACAAGTTTCTTTTGTTTTCTCTTTCCCAGAAACTAGCAAGTGACTCTTTGCATCTCATCATTTGTGACTGGGTACCATGCCTGTTACTGAATCCCTGAACTGTAGCTGGGGAATGGAATATGCTGATTGGCTTAAGCTAAGGGTCACCCCTAGATCTGGGAGTGGAGATAAATCCCATTTAAATCATATGGCTAAGAATGGGATAGAAGAGGTTTCCTAAGGAAAATCTGGGTATTATTAACAGAGGAGGGGAAATTGAGCTAATCTCAAAATAACAAATATCCACTAACAGTACTCAATACATGGTTATTAAATGGATGGATAAATGCTCTCATTTGATGAATTACTATTTGCATTTTATAGAGGAAGAGTCATTTAAAAGATGTCAAAGGGGCTGGCTGTAGCCCAGTTGGTAGGGCGCCGGTTTACCACATGGGAGGCCCTGAGTTCAGTCCCTGGGGCCTCCTAGAATGGGCAGACCTCCTCAAGAAGGCAAGCCCCAGCAGGCAAAAAGGCAAGCCCCCGCGGGCAGGTGGGCCACCGCGACGGTGAGCTGACTCAGCATGTCGCCCCAGCAGGGGGAGACAAACAGACACAGAGGAACTCAGAGGAAAATGAACACAGCAAGAACAAGCAGAAGGGGGGGATGTATAATAATAAAAAAAAAATAAATAAAAGATGTTAAACAATTTGCTCAAAGTCACAAAATATAAGTAATTTGATCTGGGTCTCAAATGTATGACGTTTGATTCTAATTAATTCAGTTTTTTTAAATTAAACCATGATGCACATTATTTAAAATGTATATTTTATTGTTACATTGTAATAGACTGGTCTGGGTTTTAACCACTCTATAGCACACATTCTAAGGAAAATGGTTCAGATAGCCAACTATTTTCTTTTTTTTTTTTAAAAGATTTATTTATTTTATTACATATCTCCCCTTCCCCCCGCTGCGGCGACGCACCGAGATTGGACACTGCGCAGGTGCGGCTTTCCCCGCTTGTGGGCGGTCTCTGCGTCTGTTCACGGCCGGCTTTTTCAGTTCGCAGGTGGCTGGCTGCGCTCCATCCGCGGGCGACCTGCCCTGCCCGTGG
>PVKH010000091.1:7755-51266 GCA_004027955.1 Chaetophractus vellerosus | reverse complement strand
AAAAAAGGAAAAAGAAAATTTCAGACCCTAGCTATTCTAACATCACACTCGCCTCCCACTTCGCCCTCCCTTCTCCTTCTCACCCTGACTCTTACACTAGTCAGGTGCCTGGAGTTTCTTTACTAGGCAGTTCCTTTCTCCCTTCTCTCTCCCATCTCTTACAGGCACCAGGCAGTGTAATTACCACAGAGGAAAACATTCAGAACCAAGGGGTCCTAATAGTAACCTCAGTAAATCCTTCACCCATCTCCTTGGAACCAAACTGTGTCTTCCAGTGCTTTCCCTCCAACCCACTCCCAACCCTTAAAAACTTGCTATTACTTGCTTATAGGGAGTTGAGTTCTACTCTCTCCCCCTTGCTGATAGCCACTGCCTGCACAAAGTCATCCTTGCCTGTTTAACATTGTCTAGTGCAGTTTTTTTTTTTCTTTGTCAGGCGTCATATCTAAGAAACCATTGCCTAGTACAACATTAAGAAGATTTACACCTACATTTTCTTCTAAGAGTTTTATAGGTTTGGCTTTTATGCTAGGTATTTGATCCATTTCACCAGTCTTGCTACTGCAAAATATGAGTGGATCATGGTAAATGACAGTGGCCTACTGCAGGCTTTAGTAAAAGGTAGCCCAAATGTAGCTAGAATACATCATATACATACACCTGGTAGGTGGTATGTAGCTATTGATTTGGTTAATATATTATTTTCAATATCCTTTAGAAAGGAGGATCAGAAGCAGTTAGCATTCATCTGAGATAGGCTGTCCCAGGGCTATGATAACTCTCCTACTACCCATCAAAATATAAATCTGAAAGCAGGTTGATTGTCTGGATAGTTGACATATTCACATATATCAACTTTTTATAATACATTGATGGCAGCATGTTAATCAGAACTGCTAAGCAGTAAATGATAAGTACTCTGGATGCCTTTGTTAGACGCATGCTTGCCAACGAGTGGGAGATAAACCCTATAAAGACTGAGGAGTCTACTACATTAGTGAACTTTTCAGGTGCCCTATGTTCTGGGGTATGCCAGGACATTGCCTTTATATAAAGCATAATTTATTCCATCTTGTACCTCCTGCCACTATGAAGAAGGCAAAAGACCTTTTGTAGCCTTCTTTGAGTTTTGCAGACAGCATAAACTGCTCCCATTCATTTATTGGGTGACTTATATTATTATATTGAGGTATCTGTGTATATAAAGATACTAGATGGAACCTCTGGAAAGCGATATGAGGAGTCAGAGAATGGATTCTTAGGATTCTGGAGCAAGGCCCATGTTGTGTGCAGTAGACAACTATATGTTATTTGAAATGAAGCTACTGGCATGTTTGTAGTCCCTGTAGAGGCTGAGCATCTCATCATGGGACATCCAAAGTCTATACAACATAGTTGTCATAATGAGTCAGATGGTGGTAGGCCCAACAATTTGTTAGGACAGGCAGATCCAGGAGCAAGCCATGTTAGAATAAAAGTGGTGCATCAGGATCAAACCCAGTTAAGCCCAGAGTAAGTAAGTTGCTTGAACAAATATTCCTGACCCCCATGTCACCTACCTCTGTCTCACTGATGCATCTCCCTAAGCTTATGACCTGATTGGAAATTCCCTAAGACCAACTGACAGGATGAAAAAACCCAGTCCTAGTTCTTGAATGGTGAAGCTTGGTATGATGCTGCAAATTATAACCTCACACTCAGGTTATCTCTGAAAGACAAAGGCGATGTGAAAAATTTTCCTATGGGTAGAGGTTTAGTAAGTGTACCTGGTCACCCACTTTGTGGGGATATAGAAGTTGCCTGGGGTGGGAGTATATATGGATTCTAAAGCAGTGACAAATGGAATCTAGTTGTTTAGGGGCCTAAAGGAAGATTAGGGACAAGAAGATTTGGAGAAGAATTGTAGATGGACTTATTTAAATGAGCAAAAAATATGCAGATCTTTGCATTTCAGATTAATGCCTACCAGAAAGCATTTACTTCAGAAGAGACACTAAACAACCAGGTGAACAGGGTGAGTCAACTAATAGATGTCAGCCAAGCTCTATCCTTGGCCACCCCAAGGCTTACCAAATGGACTCATGAGTGGAATAGCCATGGTTGCAGAGATAGAGGCAATGCATTGGCCCTAGGCTTCTCACCAAGGCAAAATAGCTATGCTTCTCCTGGGTGTCTGACATATTAGCAGCATAGACTGAAGCTGAGGCCCTAATGCAATAAAATCCCCTGAGAAGACCAACTAGCTACTTGGTGGCATGTTGGTTACATATGACCCCCCTTACCCTGGAAAGTGTATTGATTTCAGGGTTAAACATATTCTGCATACAGGTTTGTGTTTGCTGCCCACTGTGCCTCACAACACCACAGTATCCAAGGGTTCATCGACTGCTTTAGGGATATGGAATCTTGCATAATACTGTAAATAATATTTATCATAATGCTCCTTGAACATCCAGTTAAGATTTCCCTCACACTCAGCTTTATTGAGTATAAGTTGCTTGCCTGGTGGTGTCACCCACACCTTTTCCCCAAAGAATCAGAGCCTTTGATTAGTGTGCATTGTGAGTTAGCAACCCTAACCTCTGAAGGTGTTCAATAATTCTTGCCCATTTAGTAACTCCTTTCTTTGCTTTCTATATCAGAAAAAAAGTTCTAGAAAAAAAAGGAGCTCACATGGGATTGTGACAGGAATGTCGTCAGCTATGCTTATGCATGCAAATCTTAGAAAAAAATAGCAAGTTAGGAACCTTGGGATCTCCCTAGGGGAATGGAATCATCTTTATCCTTTACTCAGGCAAATCTGAGGCACAATCTATATGAAGACCTGGTGGGGGTGGGGGGTCTTTTCTACCCATAGTATTTACTAGTTCAATACCATATCCTTGAATTGGCTTCCTTTCCTTTTTTTTAAATTCTTATTTCCACACTCTTATTTCTTGGGATAACTTTCCAAAATGAATTATCCCATGCTAGTCTTTGGCTCAGGTTCCACTTTCTGAAGGAATCTAGGATAAAACAGTTGACACTAGAAATTGTCCTAGAAAGCTGACCCTCAGAATGGATATTTGGGTCTAGATGAATGACAGTTAAGGACCCTTTGCTGCTGGTAAATAAGGTATGATAAGCTGTGGGGAGAACTGGGGCAGTCTAAAAGCCCCCAGCACTTAATGGGGTAGAACAGCAGCCCCAGCAGCAGCCAGAAGCCTCTCAAGTTACGCTGATGACTGAGAGCCACAGTGGCATGGCTCCACCTCTCCCCTTCCCCTCCCCTCCTTGCTGCAGTGCAGCTCCACCTCTCTCCATCCCTCCCCTTTCCCCCATAGTACAACTCTGCCTCTCCCTGCCTGCAAAAAGCTTCCTGGCCATATATGGGCATAAAACCTGCCTCCGGAGGCTGCCTGGTCGTATACCAGCCTTTACCAATTGGAGACTGCTTTGTCATACGCCAGCCTCCACCAATCGGAAGCCGCCCAGTTGTGCTTCCCCATTTGTTGTTTGCCTCCACCAATCGGGAGTTGCTCTGTTGCACTCCCTCCTCCCCTTACCCCCACATGTTATAAATAGCAGTGTTTCCCTAATAAAGTTAGACGTGGTCGCCCAGCCCTGTCTTCGGAGTGGGTGTATGTGCTCCGTCCATTGCTTGCCTTTTCACCAGTTGCCCTGCCGCCTCCCCCTCATTGTGCACAGATCCCAGATTCCTGGCCCATCGCTCTAAGGGATGCCTGAGTCCGTAGGGCTCCCATGTACCTTGCCCGCCATGCCCTGGGACACCTGAGCCCCAGTGAGCCAGTTGACTTGCTGTGCTTGGGGCGCCTGAGCCTGGCCAGCTTAGAGCCCTGAGCCAGCAAGCTGATAACCCCCCTTTTTTCCCCCTTCTTCCCTTTCCCACTGTTTCCCTTCATCTCCTATCTGGTTGGAGAGGGCCACTTGGAGACCCCTTCATCTCCTGACAGCTGGGAGGCCCCTTGGGGGCAGCAAGCCAAAACCCCATGGCAAGCCAAAACCCCACGGCAAGCAGGGTCGCCACTGAACCATGCCGGCAGCCGGTCCCCGGTCCCTGTGAGTAGTGTCATGCTGAAAAGCGATGACGACAATAAGCCATGGTAGGTCCTACATTATGATTCCCAAGACATTCACTGTGGTGTTTGAAGTGCAAGTATAAAGGGAGATATTGGTTTATGTGTTAATGTTGGCTTAGTGGTGAATAGTATGAGAGTGGTGGTAATTTAAAATGATTATGGAGATGACTGGCTTTTGCTAACAATCTTAGAAGCCTTGAAGAAAATATGACAGGTTCAAGTCAGCCAATGATCAATTGGGGCATTATGAAAGTCAAAAAGCCTTTGTGGAAATTTTTAAAGAGGACAACAGCTATCCCAGGGAATGGAGAGAGTCTCCAGCTGCAGGCAGGATAATATCATCCATCTTATCCATGGGATATAAGGCCCCTCTCACTTGGTGGTGGAGGGGACATCACCATCCCAGACTCCTCAGAATTGGGGAAAGAGCTATGGACTAGAGCAGACTTACTAGTATTCTGTTATAGACTTATTGTGATTCACACAATGGAAGAAATTACAAAATTATGTGGAGCCAGTGGCCATTGGATGCTTTGGGGACAGGGAGAGGAAAAGTAGTTGTAATACAGGGGCTTTTTCCGGACTTGGGAATTATCCTGAGTGACAATGCAATGACAGATATAGGCCATTTTATATCATCATATAATATGCAGAACTGGGTGGGAGAGAGTGTGGTCTACAATGTGAACAATGGTCCATCCTTAGTGGCAGAGCCCCAAAATGTGCATATCTATTGCAGGTGATGTGCCACACTCACTAATGAAGAATGTATATGTGAGATGTTGGGGGAGGTGTGGGAGGTTGGGCATATGGGTACCCCTAAAATTTTGTGTAACATTTATGTAATATATGTATCTTTAAAAAAAATTAATTCATTAAAAAATAATGAATAGTATTATTTGAAAAAAAAAGCCAATTTCCTCTGCTATCATACAAAAGAATGTACTGAAAACCCGGCCTACAATTCATTTGCAAGAGAAGTAGAGCCACCAGTAAACCAAAAGTACAAACTTGAGAGGTGCCCCAAGTCAATTTCCAAATTAAGCCGGTTCTTAAACCCAAAAGCCCAATGATGGAAAGGGAGATTGAGCCGACTTGAAGGAGGAGCCTGCAATGTCACCACAAGTATATATGATCAATAGTCTCTAATCTTATCAAAAGTGAACTATAACCATTTGCCCAGAGTATTTCTACACCAGAGAAAAAGAATACTTAGCCATTAAAAGGAATGTGGATACAGGATCTGAGTGGGATTGATACCAGGGAACCCAAAATGGCATCAACTCCCACCCCAGTTAGAGTGTATAGGGATAGTTTACATAGAACAGGTTGGGTAAATACTTGACTAGGTTTTAATCCATTGAAATTCCTAGTCTTATTGAAATCAAAATTGTCCCATATTTGATCAGTGGAAGACTTTTAGGGTTGGCTTCTGAGTCCTTTTGACATGACCTTAGTATAGTTGTTGATAGATTCCTTGTTATCAGGTATGTCAAAATGCTCCAGACTTACCTTGTCCAAGTGCTGCCTCAGATCTAGAATCAGACATTTTCTTAAGAATCCTTGGTATCTTTAAAAAAAAAAAAAAAGGTTTATTTTAAGCTCAGCATCATTGCTCTTGTGTTAGACATTGTTTCTAGGCCTTTTCTGTGGATCGAGCTAGGAAATATCTGTATCTATATCTCTCTCTCTCAGGATCTATTGTGGGTTGATAATGATGTTTCTAATTCAAATTCAGAACTACCCGCTTTTTTACTTTACCTCTTCTACATTGCATCTGATCTCTTTTATCCATGTTCAGATGGATACACTCGGTAATATTCCATAACTATTTGTTTGCTTGATCCCTCTTTAAATACACACAGACTCAAAATGGCAATACAAATATGATCACCACATGATTACTAAAAACAATTGTGCTGTCCTCATTCTCCTCCTTTTTATAGTGTACTATATCTATGTTGTCAGATTATATAGTCACAAAAGATAATCTCTCTGATTTAATCCTTATTTTGGTTAATATAATTCTCACAACCACTCTTTATGTCTGTGTCTTTCTAGTCATTTTGGTTCTGAAGATTGTTTATTAGTAGTAGGCTTATGAGAACAATAATCCTGAGTTCTTGCACATTTATAACTCATTTCCCTTATACTTGACAGTCAGTTTTGCAGGATATAATATTCCTGCCTCACCTTTTCTTTCCCTGTATAATTTAAATATATTCCTTCATAAAACATAAAGCACTGTTATTGAAAAATGTGATATCATATTCTTTCTCTCACATGTGTTTTTTGCCTAGATGCCCAAAATATATTTTTTTCCTTTCTTTTTATTTAAAGCCAGGCCTGGTTCTAAACACTTTGCAATTCCTAACAACTTTATAAACTAATCATTTGTTATTATTCTCATTTTATAGATGGGGAAACAGGTGCATAGACTTCAGACAAATTGACAAGCTGGGACTTGACCTCAGGCAGTCTGGCATTAGAGGTTATACTCATAAGGACTGTGCTATTCTGTCTTTCATTAGTAACTACAGCTCTTGAGTTGAAATTATGTGTTCTGGATACTTTGAAAGAGCATGGTGAATAAGCTTCTCATTGATTACAGACTGCCAAATGTGCATGTTCTTTATGACTTTCAGACTTTGTTGGTTCTTATATTAACTTTGCCCTTCTCATCATTCCAGATTCACCTCTCAAAGCTCAGCCCAAGCATGATTATCTCCTTTCTGGCATAACAATCTTAGCAGACTTTATCACACCACTGCTAAATATTTAATTGTTTACATTTCACAGCTAACTTTTTATGAGCTATTACTTCATGCTGAACTCTTTCCGTGTATTATTTCATGAAATTCTCATGACAATTTATAAAATGAAATTTTAATTCCCATTATAAATGAAGATTTGACCACCAAATAGTTAAGTAATCTATTGAAGCTGATATTTCCAGTAAAGTGGGGAGCTGAGATTTAACCTCATGTAGTTGGCTCTCAGTCATGCTATATACCTCATATATCCATCGCTTTCTCCTTCTTTCAGTATGTAAGTTCTGTGAGTATTTTCCGATTCTTTGTTTCCTCAAAGCTAGGCCCAACACTCAGCACAGAGGAGGCACTTCATAGATGTTTGGGAAATGAATGAATAATGAAAAAAATGAATAAAGGAATGAAGGAATGTATAAAAGGAGGGAAAGAAAATTGAGGGAAAGAGAAAATATATCATAATCAATGTCCTAGTAATACAACCTGACAATTTAGTTGTCAGTACCTCTGTGTATGTGTAGGATGGGAAAAATGAGCATTTTTCCAGTATTAAGCTCATAGGTCAGGGAGTTCCTATAAGAATAATGTGAACAGCATTTTATTTCCAAGGTGGGAGGCACTTTTAGGATAGTTAGTGCTACTCATTTGTGTTTAAGGTCTTAAAGAGAATCTCAAATACTTATATGTTGTGGGTTGAAATTCAAAAGGAAATAAGGAAAGAATGCTTGGTATAAAGATTGGAAAGCCAGAAGAGATGTAGAAACCAAAGCCAAACTGTTGAGGAAATTCAGCTTGTTGTTGCAGTGCACAAATGGAGTATCTGTCTCACACAGGCATGATATCCAGAAGGCTAAGCAGGAGACTGTCTCAAGGAAATAACTCTAAAGGCTTGAGACTCACCAGCATATTTTTCCAAAATTCTTTTCCAGTACTCAACACATCTCATAAATGACATTAACACTTTTTGCACTTACATAAAGGTTTTAATATTTTTAAGTTGCAAATTACTATAAGACATTAATTATACTCATTATAAAATTATTTTAGAAAGTAAAACCAAGAAAAATTGACTAGTATAACAATGCAGAAAAATATTAATGGCACTCCCAGTCCATCTAAATCAAATCATTAATACCTTGCTGCCTTCTTTCCCTTCCATTCCTAATCTATTTCTAATAATAAAAGAGTACACAATATTCAATCCTATTTTTCTCACTTAATAAAATGTTTTAAGCCTTTACTCATATTGTAGGACTGTCTTTAAAACACTTTTTATAAATACTGGTAAAGCATACTATCATGTATACATACCACTGTGTTTTTAACACTTTATCTTTTGGTGGATGGTTAATTTTTTTACAGTTTCAGATTTTTCTCAAGGGCTGATTGTGTAATGAGGAAGCTTGAGGAATTGAGATGGATAAGGGGAAATGCAGATGTTATAAAGGGGAACAAGTATGGGGAGAGAGTACAAAACCAAGAAGATGCGACCTCTGTAATACTTTGCTTATGTGATGAGTTTATACCACTGGTAATATTGGGAAGCCACCAAAGCTCCCAAAAACACACATGCTGCACTGACACAGACTCTGGGTTGTAAATGAGTTCTAGGCAGCAAGAAAATTTTCCAAGACCATTTAGAGGGAATGTAAGATATAAGTTTCAGTGTGTGTGCATGTATAAATATATATATGTATTTATGCATTAATTTTCATGAAGGGCTAGGCATGCATTCAGCGTATTGGTTCTGAAACAATTTTATTTTTGTGGGTAGCGTGTATCACCCAGATGCTTTATGGATTTTGCTGCTGAAGGCTCCTCAGTGGCTGCTTCTGCCAGCAGCACGTGGACTCCAGACCAAAGTCCCTTTATGTGCTGACCCACTATTAATTCCAGAAGCATGATACCTCCTCACCTCACTCAGAGGGCAGAACTAGAAATAAAGAACAAGTCTTTAACACTGTCAAGTTGAGATTTTTGAGTTAAAATTTCAAAAACATTTTAATTTTATCAAGAAAAAAGAACATGGTTATCACAGTAAATTTACAAAACATATAAAAGCTGAGCAAAATCGTTTAATTTTACCACACAGGGATTGCAACTGTGAAATTTTGACATACTTTTTTTCCTGTAACTCCCTAATTATAAAATAAATTTGGAAACAAATTTGTATGTCTTTTATATTTTGGAAAAAGACATTAAAGTTAGCATTATATTGTTAGCATTTGCAAATTTATTTGGGATGACATGGCAAATTTACTAATTTACTTATCACATCCAAAAACATGGTATATGTTCTCATTTACTCATGTAATTTTAAAAATGTTTCAAAGTAAATATTTACAGTTTTCTTCACATAGACCTCACCTTTTTGGGGGGAGTTTATTTCAAGATTTATTACAGGTGTGTTGCTCTTATGAAAGGCATTTTCCTTCCATTATATTTTTCCTCCTTTTGTATATTTACTTTGCACATGGCTACCATTCTAAAGTTTCTTATTGATGCTAATTCCTTTATGAAATTATTTTTTTGAACATTTGTATTGAAGATATATTGATCTTTGGTAAAGAAATATAGACAGAAAAAGTAAATATTGGGGTGAGAACAGAATTCTGAGTTTCAGTTAAAGAGATAATCAATGGATATTGATGTGTTGAGTTTTGATCCCTCTTATTCTTCTCCCCCTTTCTTTTGGGGGAGTTGGAAGGTTAACAATTGGCATCCCTTGTCATTCAATATTTCTAATGAGAAAGTGTGGTGAAGGCTACATGCAGCTTACTTCTTCCCTCCTCTACCCTGGGCCATTGTACAAAGCTCTTCAGATTGCCATGGTGGAAGCAAACATGGTCCTTTTGCCCTGGGAGCCAAAGTGTGCACTCTGATGTAGGCATGGTCCTTTCTGAGGTGTTTGTGTTAGTTTCCTAACAATGTCATAACAAATGACCACAGGCTGTGTGGCTTCTCTCATAATTCTGGAGACCAGAAGTCTGAAATCAAGGTGTTGTCAGGGTTGTTTTTTCCTGGAGGCGCTGAAAGAAGAAACATTACATGCCTCTCTCCTAGCTTATGGTGTTTGCTGGCAAGCCTTGATATTTCTTGGCTTATAGACACATCATTCCAATCTCTGCCTCCATGTTCATATCTCCCCGATGTCTATGTGTGGGCTCTTTCTTCTTCTTATAAGGCCATCAGTCATTGGTTTAGGCCCCATGCTAATTCAGGGTGATTTCAAATTGAGATCCTTAACTAATCATATTTGCAAAGACCTTATTTCTAAATAAGGTCACATTCCCAAGTGCTAGGGGCCAGAACTTGAATATATCTTTTGGGGGTGCATAATTCAACATTCTACAGTGTACTTTTTAAAATTTGGACAAAGGCACTACTGGTCAAGCCTGGCAGCTGAGGAGCTGCTTTCTGATTTTGTAATTTTATAGGCTAGCCTTGGCCCTCCACTCATGTTTTCAATTAAGCCATATTATCACCCCACATAGAGTGTGAATCTCCTTTGCATATCTAGAATGAAAATGCCTCAGTGAATTTGGACCTTTTCTTTTCTTATGGAATAGAGAACAATTTCACTAGTAGATAAGATTGTTCCCTCTCAGAATAAGATTAATATACCAAGAGCAATCTGATGATTCCAGGCCACTGTTAAAGTTACTTGGAGAGTAACCTATCTCATTTCACAGACTGGCCATACTGCTTTATGTCTATCCTCTGACACACTGCCCCCGCCTTCTTTGCACAGCTAGTTCATTCTAACCTATGTTGGGAGAAAAACACCTTTTAAATCATAAAACACTTAAAATAGGAATCATTATTATTTACCTATGTTTCTCCCCTACCTGACTCCATGTCATTCACTTCTCTTCTTCCATGCTACCTTTTCCAGGTAATCCCATCCCCAGATCTGACCTCTACATTGTCTCCATGTATTAATTCTTTTACATTGAGTGTTACCCTATGGTACTAAGATAAAGAAGGAAGGTATCAAATTTTAAGAAACTAAAAAAATATGAAGAGTAACCAGATGAAGAAAATTGTTTTCAAAGATTCCACCCAGGATTTCAATTTGCTGAAAGGAAAACTTTTTACAAGCCCATCTTGAGGAAGAATCCCAGATCATGAAGGGCTTCCATGTGGACAGCATTAGTATGAATAAGAAAGGCAAGATTTTCTGGTCACTCTTGTGAGTAGTGGGAAGAGGCTGAAGAAGGGAGGGACAGACCACGTGCAACAAGAGAGACTGGGTGTTCAGCATGATGGCCCTTCCACTGACTCTCCCCCACCCCAATCTCAGTCAGGTTAATGTACCCACATAAAGCTGGAGGTAACTGCCTTTTTGGATAAAATGCTGAAGGGGCTGGTTCTCACATCCAGACTGACATGATCAAAACAAGACAATAGGAGAATTCAAGAGTGGGAAGAGAGAAGCACACATGTATGTGTTTGTGTGGTTCATGTGTGTGCATGTGTGGGTATGTGTGTGCGTGTGCAGGGAGATAGTGTGATGGGGTGTGTTCTAGGTTTCTAATAACAGCAAAATTGAGGGTTAGAGGCAAATTTATTCAAATCTGCCAAGGACAGAAAATGACCAGTTGGTGTTTGGGTTATACATGGCCTTGTCTTGAAAACTGCCTGAGAATGTCTGGCATATTCTTACTTCCATGCCAAATATTAATAAGGAATGTTAATACAATAAATTCTAGGAAAAATTATTTATGCAAGTATTTGTATGATCTTATTTGCTATCTGATTCATTTAAATGCATGCCTAAAAGTTCTCACAAATTTACTTAAGACCATTAATCTGCTATATTTTAATACCACTGTATGTCTTACACATCCATGCGTTATAAATTCTAGCTCTTAAGAGGTTGTTTTTGACCAAATCTCAAAGTCCTAAGGAGCTTTCTCAGGGCCTTCTTCATCTCCTTATTCCAGAGACTGTAGATCAATGGGTTGAAAAGCAGAGTCAACACAGAAAAAATAAAGTCACAATTTAATGGATGTTGGCCAGATGATGTTGGGCTCATGTACATCACCATGATGGAGTCACAGAACAGGGATACCACTGCCAGGTGGGAGTCACAAGTGGAGAAAGACTTTCTCCGGCCTTCTGTCGAAGGGACTCTCAGCACAACTTTGACCGCCAGAGTGTAGGAGCTGGTGATGAAGAGGAAGGTGGAGAAAATGAGGACTGGGTTAAAGATGACACAGGTGACCTCAGTGGCAGGAGATGGCACACAGGACAACTTCATAAGGAGTCCTGGGTCACATAGAAAGTGATCAATAGTATTGGGACCACAAAAAGGAAGCTAGGGGCCGGCTGTATACCCCAGTTGGTAGGGCACCAGTTTACCACATGGGAGGCCCCGGGTTTGGTCTCCGGGCCTCCTCGAATGGGCGGACTGCCTCGAGAAGGCAAACCAACACGGGCAGGGCACACCACTGTGGGCAGGGCACCCTGCCATGGGCAAAGGCAAGTCCCTGTGGGCAGGCAAAAAGGCAAGCCCCTGCAAGGAAGGGCGAGCCCGCACGAGCAGGCAGGCCACCATGCCGATGAGCTGACTCGGCAGGTCACCCCAGCAGGGGGAGACAAGCAGACACAGAGGAACACAGAGAAAAAAAAAAATGAACACAGCAAGAACAAGCAAAAAAAAAGGGGGGGGGGATGTATAATAAATTAAAAAAAAAAAAAGGAAGCTAAGATATGAAATAAACTGGAAGGAGGAAGCAGGAGAAACCACACACCCAGTAGCAGGCTCCCATTCTGATGCAGCATTGAGCTGTCATGATAGTGGGGTACTGCAGGGGCCTTCAGATTGCAAGGTACCTGTCAAAGGCCATGGAAGACAAAATGAAGGACTCAGTGGTACCCATGGAGAAGAAGAAGTAGAACTAGAGGAAGCAGCCAGAGAAAGAGATGGTGCTGGACTCTGAAAGAAAGTTGGCTAGCATGTTGGGGACAGTGGAAGTGACATACCAGATCTCCAGGAAGGAAAAATTGGCTAATGGGATGTTCATGGGTGTGTAGAGATGGTGATCCCACATGACAGCACAGATAATACACAGGTTCCCAATAAGTGTCAGGGCATAGGTCACTGAGAAGAGTGAGAAAAGGAAGATCTGAATCTCCAGATACAAGGGAATCAAAGAGGATGAATTCACTCAGTGTCAGAGTGATTAATCCCTCCTGAGTTTTTCATTTTTTCTCCCAAAACTGCAATTACAAGACATTGCCATGTTACAAAAGACACTATAGAAATTTTCTCACTAGAATATTATCTGAATTTCTTAACAACTCAATTAGTAATATAGTTTTAGACCACTGAGAGATTTTCAGAATTCTGTTCCACCATGTGATATTGGGAGGACATTAGGACCCTGTGGGTGTGTGTGATGACTACAGCATCACTGTCATGACCACCTTCGCCACTAGGATCCCTTAAACGTCTGCCTTTGCTAGTGTCCTCAGCACTACATAAAACTAGGTCATGCTATTTGGGGACTTCTGATCTAGTTTAGAAACATTAATCTGGTTGAAGCCTATGTAAAGACATATGGGGGGTTAAATAATTGTACAGTTCGATCTCTGAGGAAATATAGAGAGGAAAATATTGTACCAAGCAATGGTTTGCTTACAATTATAAATTTAATACTATTACATGCATAGCTTCAGACAGAGTTCCTTTCTGTGTAATGTTGGGAATGTTGGAAAAGAAATGAGGAAAATGACTTTTAATCAAGGATTGTGTACCATGGGACCAATTCAGATATTTGTGTGTCCCTCTTATTTTTAAAGATCTCAGTGAAAAAAATTCCACAATTTTCATTGTTGATTTCTCTCATAATAACATATGTAAGCACAATTCTCTATATATCTCCTTAGTTTTAACTTAGTCCTCTGTAGTCAAAAATTTTATTGCTGAAGAGGAGTAAGCATCATGTAGTATCACTTTGAATAAACATTTTAAAATGAAGTTGGCAAGAATGAATGAGTTACAGAATACAAACTAACATACTTCTCTTTTAACTGAAATATACCCTAATTAGAGTATTCAGTTCTTACTTGAAATTCATCAGGTGATGGAAAAGTAACTCACCATGGTATTCCCTACATCTATTTTAGCACTTAGAGAAAAACATACACATACACAGTGCTGTATTATTGAAAGCCCTCTGAAATTGGAATTACTCTAACTGAAGATATGTGCATTGACTATCCGTTCTCATTACTCTCTTTTATCTGAGACTCCTGTGCTAGAGCTTCTGGCTGATCTGACATGTTTTATCAGGACCCAGTCCTCAGTTCTTTTCTCTTCCCCAGAGATACTCTCTGTAAGTGACCTATCATCTAGCCCTTGACTGTAATACTATCCTATCCATATGAGATAAGGCTGAATTTTTTATCCTTAGCCTTGATGTTTGCAAAGTGGATTTGTCTACCTAACTTTTTCCTGGATATTTCCATTTGATATTTAATAAGCAACTTAAACATAACATGCCAAAGACTGAGCTCTTGATTGTTCTCATACTAACTTGCTGCTACTTACTCCTTCCCCATCCCAATAAATGGTATATCTATTTAATCAGTTGTTCAAGTCACAAACTTTAGCCACATCCATACCACTTCTCAATGTCCCACATCCAGACAATCAACATATCCTCGAAGCCCCATTGTCAAACATATTCAGAATCTGATCAATTTTGATGATGCCCATCAGCTATCATCCTTATCCACATCACTATGAAATTCTCACCAGGATTCTTGCAAGAGCCTCCTACATTGTCTATCTGCTTCCATTTTTATGTGCTTAGAGTCTATTTGCTCCATAACAGCTACATTGGTGGTGTTGAAAAAATCCAATCCTGTCAAACACTTGTTCTTGGTCTTTTAAACACACTTAAAATAAAACCCAAATTCTTTACCACAACCCATATGGCCAATTTTTCTTCAAAGCACATATTACTACCTGACATTGTATTATATACTTAGTATGTATCTTCTGTCTCATCCACCTAGATATAAGAAGAGGACTTTGATTTACTCAGCTATGTATTCCCAGAATCAAGGACAGTGTCTGGTACATTACAGGTGTTCATTAGACATTGTCTTAATCATTGAATGAGCCCTAATAGTAACCAATCAGGAAAACAATTGCTTGTATTCAGGACAAAAAGTAAAAAAAAAAATCACCAGTTTGTTAAAAACGGGCAAAGTAGAAGAACTTTATTTTTTATGGGGATATATCTTCACTCCAAGTAAACAGCATGATATCCATGCCAGCAGCATACTCGAGACAACGCCTACAAAGCTGCCTCTCCCTCTGAATCACTTCATCTTCCTTTATGTCCTCTTTGTTCAGTGTCCCTCTGTGCTTTCTCATTTTCTCTGAGTCATTATTATGCATGTGTGAGTAGTGTTTTCTGCTGTCTTCTCTACAGCTCTTTCTTCATCTATTTGCCCATATTTTATTTTATTTTTTAATTGCATAACTTCTTTAAAAATACGATTTTGCTTTTATTTTTAAACAGATAATTGAACTGTTCTAGATTTCTCCTTCTTAATGAAAATGCATTTGTGGTCTGTAGCTGATATTATTTTCCTCTGTAGTTAATGTGTTTTAATTGAAAAAGTTTCTTCCCTTTTGCCTGATATTCAGGGTCAGGAAATTTGGTATATGTGACTTCAGCAATTAAATATTAGGGTGTAGAATAAAATTGTCATTCCAAAATTTATTTCTGGCCTGTCTGATTTTGTGGTTCAGCTAATACTTCAACTTAAGTAAAATATCTTTATTTTTATTAAGTATTTTTGCTTATACGTTTAAAAATAAAACACATATAACTTAAAACTTATTTTGACTGGTTCTGATTGCTGGAGGCCATGTTCTGTAGTTGAGAATCCAACCAACTGCCACCATGAGGAAGCTATTCTAATTTACTTTTTCATATGGAGAAAATAAAATGCAGGGTTACAAGAAAGTGGAAAAAACAATACAAGACTTCTGAGTTGTACCTTACCTGAAGCTGTTGAGTGGGAATTGAAAAATCTAGAGAGGGAAGATTTCCATATTTAGTTGGACAGATCCTGGAGGAGGCAAGTCAGCCTTGGTCTCCCTTTCAGCAGGAGAGAATATGCAGCACAGCCAAACAGGGCGATGTTCACATCCAAGCTTCAGAGGGGGCTTCTAAAAGAGGGTAAGTGTTTAAAGATAACAATTTTAGTGTAAGGCAATTAGTTGGAGCCCACGTGGTGCCTATGTTGCTTTAAATAGCCTGAAAAGGTGGTTACAAGCAGATAGAAAGGGCATTGCAGTCCCTCCTGATTTAGGAAGGACTAATCTCACCCCTGCCTTTAAAGGACCCTATACAGCAAAGGCATGCTGAGCCCTGGCTCTTTGGCAGCCCACGTAGGAGGAGTTTTGGCCCAGAATATCCGTGAGTGTGCTCAGGCCTTCCAGTTGAGCTACAGTCCCCCATATACTTTTTAATAAATGTGCCAAGGTTTGTTTCTGATCTTCCTGGATTACTCAGCTTCTCCCAGCTGCTTCATCTAGGGATAACACTGAGAAACTTTTGGCCAGATCTCAGAAAGTATTTCTTTAGTTGGAATCTAAATTGGTTCTGCCTCTAGGGGAAAAGTAAAGATGATGCAGCCAGGGTCTAAGCTGAAGAATAAACTTGCCTGAAGCCTTGGATCAGGATATCAATATAAGCAGAAACATCTGTCCATATATACATATTTATAGTGTGACATTCTTTATTTGTTCAGAGTGCTTGATTTTAAGGTAACTGAAGTTAAAAATGACTTGCTTTCCAATAAAGTTAACATCCAAAATTGCTAAATTAACTCAAGTTTATAACAAAAATAGGACTCTATATAGTCTTAGGTGATATTTGGACAGTAAAACATACACCATACAATGACATTTATTCTTTTTATCAAAACATACTCTCCCAATCAGATACAGAACTAAAGAAGCAAAAGCATTATTTTAATTCTTTCCTGTGTTCTAGTACAAGATTTTAGTTTCTAGAATTCACAAAGAACTGTTCACATAAATTTAGAGTATTTTTTCCTTGTTCATGTCTGAAGAGGAGCTTCTTTCTCCAACAAAGTTTGTATTTTATAGTCTTTCCTTTGAAATATGAAAGATATGAGATATCTTGAGTTATATATGCAGCTCATAAATTCTTTTAAAAAGTTACTTTTTAAAATGCAATGAATTAATAATAATTATATATATACATATACATGACCTTGTTATTCACCTATTTATTTAAGCAATGTTCTATATTTGTGCTTTGTATGTTTATTTACTTTAGAACATATTTTTGCTTTCAATGAAACTGAACATCTATAAAGATTTCTCAAATATTTAATAAATGAGGCAAAACAGTCATGAAAATATAAATTGCTACTATAACTCTTTCATCTTTACTTCATCTTTTAAGCATTTCCTGTCAATCAGGTAATTTCCTGTTCTTAATGGAACTTGATAAATTTTTTTCTTTGTCATCTCATCACTGCTGCTTTCTCAGCTTGGCAAAATACATTACAGGTTTTCTTAACACCCAGTATTTGCCCTACTTAGCATTGTAGCAGCGAAATCTGATAGTGCTGGTATTCATCATTTCCAGTTATTTCCACTGCAGGACTACCCATAGCTGATTCCAAGGAATTTATTAGATTCTACAGCTCTCCTTTACTCAACAGAATACGGTTTGACTTCACCATTTTCTTTTACATCTAGATGAAGGTTTAAAAGGGGCATTTGTAGCATAGCAATCTCGTCACTAAGAAGTGTAAGCTTTAACTGCCAAAAAAAATCCTAAAGCTGTGTGGAGGAAATAACTATTTCTCCTAGCAGAGCCTGCTTGATTTCATCTCTCCTACTTTTCAAGCATTTCAAGATAGCTTCTTGATAAATGAATTCAACTGATTCAACTGCTGAACTATCTCTTCATCAGATAAATTTTTATTAACTATAGCTTTGAAAAATTTGGTAATATCTACTAGAACATGCAGCAATTATGTTGAATCCCACACACTGTGATAATCTTGGTAGAGAGGATAAGCCTGGCCACAAATGACACCAATTATTTTGTGAAGAACCTTCAGTCCCTGCTCAATTGGCTTCTTCTTTAGCTGCCACAGGGCATCCCCTCTTCCAGCTTGATCCCTAGTCTGTCTGTATTTTTATAGCAATACTGCTATATTTTCCCATAAAAGATATGAGACTAGGTTTAGGAATGAAAATGTAAATGTCAAAGGATGAAAAGTCAGAGTTTAATTATTGTAAAGAATTTACAAAACTCTTCAGAGACTTACTCCATCTATTTCCTTCTTTCCACAATTCTACACATATTCCAGCCCCAAGCATGCTGTGGTAATGCTGAGGTTTTGGGATCAGTAACTATTAGTTCTATTAATATACTTGCCCTACTTGTTTTGTGAATTGGTCCTTTTAATAGCACTTCAGCCAGAGAAAAGTAAATTAAACATTTATTTATTTATAATTTTTTTAAAGATTTATTTTTATTTTATTACATATCTCCCCTCCCCCTCTTTGCAGCAACGTGCCAAGGCCAGTCACTGTGCAGGCGTGGCTTTCCCCGCTTATGGGCGCCTTCTGCTTCCATTCATGGCTGGGTCTGCTTCAGTTCGCAGGTGGCTGGCTGTGCTCCATGCTCCATTCATGGGCGCCCTGCCCTGCCCGTGGTGGCTTTGCCCTGTCCATGGCAGCTTTTTGCCCTGCCCACGGCAGCTCTGGCTCGCCCATGGCGGCTTGCCCTTCTCAAGGCGGTCTGCCCACTCAGGAACCGAACCTGGGGCCTCCCATGTGGTATACCAGCTCCCTATCCACTGGGCTATATGGCCGGCCCTAAATTAAACATTTAAATCAACTGTTTGATTGCCACAACTATAAATGTACTTTTAGAAAGTATAAATGGGAGCAATGCATAAAACAGGGAGGGGATAATCCTGTTTGATTCTACATAGTTCAGATATAAAGCCCTATATTAAGTCCTGGGTCTTATTATTTAAAAATTATATAGGCAAATTGCAGTAAATTTCTAGGAAAACAACTTAGAAGGAACTCAGAAGTATGGAAAATGAGTAACAGTAGAAGGAATGGGGATAGATTTAAATTAGAGAACAAAAGACTCTCTTGGAACAAATCAGTTGATCACTTAGTAGAAGGATTGAATTTGTCCCATTTAACCTCCCAACTACAATACTAGGAGTAATAGTAAGAAGTTATGGGGAGACAAGATTTAGCTCAATACAGAAAATAACTTTCTAATAAGGAAATCTATCCAGTGATGAAACAAGATATCTCAGTTGGAAGCTACTGTCTATCATGCTATTTGGTCAGACATAGGCTGGGGAAGTGGTAGAGGGCTTTCAGGCATCAGATGCAAATTTCTTTCAACCCTGAAATCATGTGATATGCATTGAGAAAAATGTCAAGAGAAAAAGAAAACCTATCCAAGTAACTTCAATGACACAAAAAGGTGTTCTGGAAAATATTGAAGTTGATGAGGTCTTCTCACTAACACGGGTAAAAATGAATAGTATTTTCCAAGGACTACAAGGCAAAGGGAAAAAGGAAAGAAAAACCTGGACTGTAACTAAGTCAGCCAAGTTCCAGAGTTATACCATGGGACTATAAATAGCCCAACTCTATTAATTGGAGAAATTAATACTTTACCTAGAAAGAATAAGTGTTGAAATCTTCCATGTTCAGAGGTAAAATTTGAGTGGTTCCAAGGGTGGTTCTGCAAGGATGGTTTCTGAAATGGATAGAATTATTTTGTGGTGGCTTTTTCCCTTTTCCTGCATATTTTCCAGATTTCAGCATCCATACTTTCTCCCAAGCACCCATTGCTGCCACACCATCACAAAGTAGAGAATTAGTTGAACTAGTTTATACTAAAGGTGTTGATTTTTTAAAGAACATTAATTTTATTTTTATCATTATAAAAGTAAAGTTTATTTTAGAACAATTGTATAATACATAAAAATGTGAGAAGAAATTTAAGTCATCCATAATCTCATTTCTAAGGCCATTTCTTTTTTACATTCCTAGTCTTCTCTTTATATATTTCATATATTAGATAGATATGAAAAATTTCAAAATTGTAATTATCACACATAATTTGTAAATATTTTTGTTTAGTATTAATAAGTCTTTCCCCATAACACTAAATATGATTCTTAAAGCTGTCTGATATTTTATTTTTATGTAAATTTTCTGAGAGTCTGTGTTTTGTTTCTTTAGAAAAAAATTCTTAGAAATAGGCCATATGTGTATGTATTTTTGACATTTACATGTTTGCCTGTTTTAACTTTGTAGCATGGCAAGTTGTCACTGGTTAGAAATAACTGAAAGACAGTAGAGTAGAGAGCATTGAGTACTGGATTTTAATTCAGAGGAACTGGGGCCAGAACCGAACTTTGTGTCCCATGATAAATCACTTAACTTCTATGTGTTTAGTTTCCCATGTGTAATATAGAGCAAAACTATCGTTCCCACTTATATAATACTGTTCCTGTGAGAAAGAACCTCATGAGTTAGGGAAGCTCTTCAAATTTGTTGGCTATTTGATGAATTGCAAGCATGGTTTCAATTTAGTGTGGAGACACTGACAAATAGCTCATTGATTCTTGCCCCATTCCTCTGAAATAAAGTAGATTATTTACTAAATCCAAGTAAATATATTGCTTTCAACAGAGGCAAAATGAATTTATTTTGAAAAATGCAGATGTGATTGTGTGCTTTCTTAGGGGATACCTTGTGCATGGGAAGACTAGCAGATATCAGGACTATTTCCTGAATGAATACCTTGTTTGTCTCCAAGTGTTTTCAAATATGTTATCCCATTGGGATTTGGTTTCTTCATCTGTGTTATTTTTACTGGGGAACTGATCTGGACGTTGTGCTGCTTATAGATCCCTTTTGTGAGTCTGCTCTCTAGTGATGGGATGGCAATGGGAGTTATTCCCTCATGGCTGAATATCTTTTTTACATCCCCTAATCCCCTTTCTCTTGCCCAGCTTTCCTTAGTCTTCTCCGAAGTTGCTCCCAGAAGGTCTCCCAGTAAGCCTCTCTTGGGGCAAATCCAAGTAGTCCTCTTTCTGGAGCCACTGTGCAAGGCGGTGGTAGCTGCACAGCTGCCGCCAATCAATAGCTTCCAGGAAGAGCAGCAGGAGGTGAGCAGTCACCAGCTTGGCCACTAAATAGTAGGTGGTGATCCTTAACTACAGATTGCACCAGGGACTGACCAGGGCCTGGTGGCTGAGCACACAGAGAGTGGCTTTGCTGCTTTCCATGCTGGTAGCAATAGTGTCCATCTTGTCCTGCCCAACCCCAAAGTCCCTCTCAGGCAGACATAGCCTCAAGCCCTCCTCAGTTGGAAGCAGCTTCTCCAGAGCAGGAACCAGTTCTGCCAGCACCCAGACTCGGTCCTGCCCACAATAGGATATAAAGGCATCATAGTAGTATTGGCTTCTGCAGTGCCAGCCACCCAGCTTCCACCACCAGGTACAAAACAGGGTCCTGAGCTGGCGGCGCCAGGGCTACCAAGGAAAGCACAGCAGTGCAAGGATGGTCAGCAGGAGCATGAGAGTGAAGCTGGGTAGAAAGCCCTGAAGCTCAGGATCATGTGGGCAGTGGCCAGACAGGAAGGAGAGCAGTGGAGTCTTGGAGAAGTCAGAGGCATTGGCCTTGCAGATTGATTTCTCCAGTCCATATACAAAGGTGTTTGGGGCATGTGTTGCCCAAGGTTCTACCCAGGAGCTATCACATTGGCAGGTGAAGGTGATATATGAGGAATAAACATATTGAGGCATCTGGGGGATTAGCTCTTGAAGGCTGCCATCAAGCCCCAGGACCCATTCAGAATTCAGCAGCAATAACCTGAGAAGGCCCAAGCCCCTTTGGAAACTGAGAGATTCCCAAGGTTCAGGTTGCTTAATGCCAGCACCTCTAATTGAGGCAGCTCCTTCAGTAGCATCTCTAGCTTCACTGAACTCGACTGGTAGAGGCAGTTTAGGTACCCCAGCTCTAGCACTCTCAGCCTGGGCATCCCAAATAGCTGCAGAGCTTCCATACAGTCATGATCAGACCAGAAGTACAAATGTTCCAGGAGAGGAAGCTGTGCAAAGAATCTCTGGGACTGATGGCTAGAGAAAACTTTGTAACTGCAGCCTTTCAGGGTGAGGTGACACAGGGAAGGGAAATGGACTGTGGTGGTTTCCAGATGCAGGAGGACATAGGAAGTTTGTAAGCTAAGGTTCTCCCAGAACAAGAAGAGCTCTCCACTGGGAACACTAAACTGGACGTATACCTCTGCCCTGGCCTCCAAGCTGAGCAGTGCTGGAGGCCAGAGAAGATAGAGCTCCAGCACCTCAGGAAAACCCAGCCATAGATGGCTCAGTTTCTGCAGACCCTGGAGCTTCCAGCCTGAGAAATGCTCTATATTTGTGCCCAGGAGGTGCACTGAGGTGAGAGCAGGAAGATTGGATAGCCAGCCTAGCATCAGCACCTTAATTTGGTTCCAACTCAGGTCTAGGGCCTTCAGCCACCTGAGTCCCCCTAGGCTTTCACTGGATTAATTGGAGATGTTGTTACCACTCAACCAGAGAACCTGGAGTTGAGAAAGAGAGGAGAAGGCCCCAGAGGGAAGAGCACTTAGCCCATTGTAGGAAAGATCTAGCACTCTCAGGCTTGAGCTGACAAGCCCCTCCGGGAGCAACAAGTTCAGTGATAGGTTGAGCTTCTGAAATTGGGACAGGGCACTCAGGAATCTGGTGGGAAGTGACTGCAAGCCATTGGCATGAAGGTTGAAGAGTTCCAGGGAACAGCAGCTTGGGAGGTCCCCATCCCCTAGGTTTTGGATTTGCTTTCTTCCAAGGTTGAGTGCACCAAGCTCAAAAAAGGCTGTCACATTCCAAGGCAATATCTCTGCACTTGTAGCTACAAGGGAGAGGGAATCCAGATGGAGCCGTCCTGAGTTTAGGAGATCTAATTCACTTAGTGGGGTGTAATCAAGTCTCAGGGAACAGATGTGGAGGCCATGCAAGGTTCTGACACCCACCCACCTCAGCTGCAGATTGGCAGATAGATCCAGCACCTTCAGGAAGGTTGGCCATGGGCTAGTACTGGTGGTAGGAGAGGAGCCAGAAACAAGGCTTGGGAAGAGCCCTTGCAGTCCCTTCAATTCTGTCAGACTGCTGTGCTTCAGGGTCAGATGACTAAGGCTGATAGGAAACCTTATGCCCTGGCTATAATTCAGGCAATATCCTTGGAAGGAAAGGTTATTGAGGAATCTGAAGGGTTCCAGGACATCTGGAGGTAGGAACAGACTCATGCAACAAAGAGCTGGATGATCAAAGGAAAGGTGCTCTAGCTGGTCTAACACCTAAAATACCCCAGATGACATCCTGATGGTGCCCAGTTGCAGCCTCAAAAGTTGTGGTTTGGGGAATTGTCCAAAGGCATCAGCTGGCAGAGTAGAAATTTTGCCTTGGAGGCACAGCATCTCTATACCCTAAGGCACTGCTGTCAGCGTCTGAGCCAGGTCATTAGCATTGGAGCATGATGCAAAAAGGTGCAGTCATGGGGCCAAGGAACAGAACAGGATGTAGTAGGAGATGTTAGATAACAGTGAACTGTCTGCTATGGCACCGTCAGGAGCAGTCCATGCCCAGCACAAGCCTAGGATTATCGAGGTCCACAGTAAGAGAGAGAGGAGCACAGAGGAGGACAGAGGTCCTTTCATCCTTGGCACTGTTCCTAGGAAAGGAGGAGAAATGAACAGGTGTGTCAAATCCTACAAAAGCTAATGATTCCAGCCCAGGAATTTCTGATCCACATAACACCCTTGGGAGTTTGGGAACATATTGGAGAGTCAATTCTGTGATTAGGATTCTTGGTCAACTAGTAGATGTAAGTTGTGCACACTCAGTTGTGCCTCCATGCCAGTTAGGAGCCAATGGAGACCTGAACGGAAAGAGGCCAGCAAAAAGAGCACACCACTCATGACAGTCTCCTGCAGAGGGCATGGTGACACTTCCCAATTCTCCCACTGGGGTTGGTTAACTCTAGTTTCTGAGCTCTTTGTGAGCTTATGGATGGACTAATCCCAAGACTAGGCAGCAAATATACTTGCCTCATTACAGAGCGGATTGAAAGGAAAATATTAAGGGTGATGATGCACATATAAAAAGACCTTAACATACACTCTCATTTGATCCTTTAACAAGTGACATATATGGAATCAATATTGTTACCCATATTTTACTGGTTGGACAATGTCAGAGAAATCAAATGACTTGCCCAAGGATATAGAAGTAGAAAGTGGCAGAGTAGGTACAACAGTCCAGAGTTTTCAGCCTCAAAGTATCTTTGGTGTTCTTTCCACTAGAGTAGTCTTCAGGCAGGACTAGGGAAAGATTTCAAGTGAATTCTACAATGAGTTACAGAAAATAAAGATAATCTTAAAAGTTAGTTCAGGAAAAATATAAAGAAGGTGTATAGTAGAAGTAGTAAGCAGGGGAATGAAGAAGTTGAAAAAGTAGATAAAAAGAAACATGAAGTCCTGCTACTTTTGTGGTCAGAACACAGGGCTGGAGGTAGGAGGGTGCATTGACTTTTTCTCCCTTTCATTGCTGCTTACTTGATCCTCTCCCATGGTGAGTCTTCCAATTCCACATTATGAAATGGGTAGTAATCAAATGTCCCCCACCTAGGTCCTGAAAAGATGAAAGAGGAGGAGACCAGCTTGGTGCTCTGGGAGAGATAGATGTCAGTTTATCACAAATGACAGACATTGCTCTCCTGAGAGGGCTTCATGTTACTCAGTAACTCTTGCTTTTGGAAAAAGGAGGATTAAAACACATGGTTGTCTCTGTTTTCCCCTTGAGGTTTCCATGAGGATAACATGCCTGAAGGATCATAATAAAGTCAGCCCTAGGAGGACTAAAGCTGCCTTTCCTCAAGCAATATCCCTACATCTTCTGTAGCTTCATAGTTCATATATACCTCAGATTTTATGGAAAAGTTCAATCGACCAAAGGCCTGAGAAAAAGGGCCTGGGGATTCCTTATCTAGATGACTCAGTCTTGCAAATGGATGACACTTCTTGTGGACCACACTCAATATTCCTGATAATACATGACTATATTTCCATGACTATTCCTTTGCATTTTTGAAGGGCTATTTCTTGAGCTGACCCTGCAGTGTCAGATAATGTGTCTTGTTATGCTTGAATGTGCCTCTCTATTCTAGTATCTAGACAGATTTCAGGGGCTGGAATAATTACAAGATATCAGAACCAGAAAACTCAAATTCCTTGGGGCAGAGATCTTACAACTACATAACAATTCTGAGCTTTGGAGTAGCATCAAGGACTAGGGATAGTCCCATGTCCTCAGAAGGTCAGTTTTGGTGGTATTATACAGAGACATTGCTTAGATTATACACAAATGACAGTCCATCATTTGGCTGGATAAATTATGACAAACCTTAACTCAAATGCTCACCTTAATTCCTGCTTAACCCTTGCCTACTTCCTGAACCCTTGCCTCCTCTAGAAAGAATCTATGCAGGGGAGATTCTCCCTTTTTGCTTTCTTCCCTGCTAATTTTTGCTAATTTTTCTTTCACCTTGTCCACAAAGCTTACCTGGCACCAGAGCAGCAGTCTGTTTACCTTTGAGCAGAAGATATGGAGATCAGTGGAAACAGAATTGACATTTTTCAGGATGGATTCTCTCTTATCTTCTCCTGCAGCAAATGTATAAAAGCCTTTTCTTCTGTGATTCCTTTGGCCTCTCTCATACATAGGTGCATCACCCCTATTATTTTAGCAAAGGTGGAAAGAGCCAGTGCAAAGAGAAGACTACTTTGCAAAACTCTTAACTTCTCCTGAAACTGCACCTTCTTCATTCTCTTCCCTCACAACAAAACTTCTTTTTATTTCATGGTTTCCTCTTTTCCAGTCTGGCTTGGGGATTTCAGTTCTCATTACATTTGTATCACATCCTTCTAAGTTCTTAAAGAATAAGTCCCCTCTCCATTTTTTTCAGAAGAGTTTTTTTCTTTGCAATAACCTCTTCACCATTTCTACCCCTTCCTCCATCCTGTCCTCCCAGCAATCCTAACACTAAGCTCCTTTGTAGCAGTAAGATTGAAAACAGACCCACAATCTTACTGTGGGGAACTCAACTTTCAAACTAAGGTTGGAAGCACACAGTAGAAGGGAGAAGGAAGGGAAAGTTAGACTGTACCTGAATGGTAGGATCTTCTTTTCCAGAGGCTATAATCATCAAATAGCTTCTGGAAAGGTAACCATGAAATCACAGCTAGGATTGGGTAATACAGTATCCCAAAGAAAGGAGGTCCCACATTCTGACTCCTATAATGCTCAACTTGACTGAAACCTTTTTTGAATGTTTTGTTTTCCTGCCTCTGTTCTTGGAGTAACAATTACAAAAGTTTGATTATGGAACCATTGAAATAGTTCTCTCATCTCTTATCCCTAGTAGTCTTTTTTTTTTTTTAAGATTTATTTTATTTTATTTATCCCTCGCCCTTGCCGCTTGCGCTTGCTGTCAGCTTTCTGTGTCCATTCTCTATGCATTCTTCTGTGTCTGCTTGTCTTCTCATCTTCTCTTCAGGAGGCCTGGGAACCCATCCTGGGACCTTCCAATGTGGGAGAGAGGCACTCAATTGCTTGAGGCAACTCAGCTCCCTGGTTTGTTACGTTTCTCATTGTCTTTTTCCTCTGTCTCTCTTGCCATGTGTGAGCTGACTTCCCTTCACTAGGAGACCCCTGGAATCAAACCCGGGACCTCCCATATGGTAGACAGGAACCCAATCACTTGAACCATATCTGCTTCCCCCTAGTATTCACTTTTCAAGTACCAGATGAGTTGGTTTATTTTCTGCACTTGAAGATTGGGGAAAAACAAATTATTCTCACTCTTTCTACACATTCTCTAGTTTTGAATAAAATCTTAGTTTCGGTGGTGTCTCAGTTGTTTTTTTGCTTATTAATATTCTTGCCTTTAAAGCCCTCCTGTCCACTAAATCTGTCTTTCTTACTGTTCATTCCAATATAAAGATTTGCTTAAGAGGAATGTCAACTTCCTAAAGTAGGAGCATTGGGAGAAGATACTATTTTTAAAATTCCATCACTACAATTACTTTCTTATTTGATGACCAGTGCATGAGTGGCAGAGTGTTTTAGCTACATATTAATATCTGTTTTCCTAATCTTCCTGTTTCATACAACCACAAATGTAATTTGGTGGTAATATGCCCAATCTTAACAAATTAAATATCTCAGACTCCCTTATAGATAGGGATCATTCTGTGGTATACTTCTGATCAATGAATAATGCAAGTGGAATATAGGTTTGTCTCTTTCATGTGGCCTGAAGTTTCAGCTGCCATCCTCCTTTAATAAGGTGACCTTCAGAATAGAAATACAATAGAAATACATACTAAGAAGAATAGATTTAAAAAGCCAGGAGAGACTTGGTCCTGACTGATGTCTTAGAACTCTCTACCTTGGGACTGCTGTGGACTACCTCTAACAGCCTTTATATGAGGGGGAAAAAAAACCTTAAATCTTTATTTTGCATAATCTGCTGCTACTTGGATTTTCTATCATATGCGGCTGAATCTCTCTAATATATCCAACAGTTCTGGGTCCCTGGATAGATCTTGAGTTTCCTTTTTGCCTCCATTGCTCATGGAGAAACTGTGGAGCAAGTGAATTATTTAATGAAAAATAATGATTATTTCTTCCAACTTGTTCCTTTGGTGAAATAGCTGAATTCCCATAAAAAATAGTTCTGTTTTTAAGATGACTTAAAATAGCTGTCCTGATAGTAAATGGCTTATGTTATTTAAAAGGGATGAACTTTTGAAGTACACTGTTAAAAAGCAGTGATAAAGAAAGGATAAGTATCCAAAGAATAAAAATTCAAACTCTTTTTAATGAAAATTGGCTTTTGTACTAGTGGTAAGCAGGAGGCTCTGGTGAGACATAAATGGGAAGGCTCTAGGGCAAACTTTTCTGTTTGGGAAGATTCATTAAGGGTTCAATTGGTTACATGTATGTCCTTCCATTTCTTCTCTTTTCTTTCTGATCCACTCTATCTGGAAAGAGAACTGCAAAGCCAGATTTTGCCACCAAGGCCTTTGAGAGAGACGGAGACAGAGACAGAGAGAGAGACAGAGAGATCTTTTGGAGAAAGAGCTGATTCTGAATGAAATAGAAGCACCAGAGAGCCAAATTTACTGTTTTCCACAAAGTTATCCAACTTTGAAAAGTCTTTGAGAAGCTGTAGAAAGGTACAAGTTATAAGATAGTAGCACTATCTTTTCCTTATGCTAAAAGGAGAGGAAAGATACAATTATGTAATCTGTCTAAAAGTGTTGCTCTAAATTGTGTATCTCCTTCTAAATATTAATTTATAAATTCTTCTTCTGAAACTTAGACAAAATATAGATGCTTATTATGGAAAAATTAGGTTAACAGATGATAACATAAAAGAGGAAAAAAAGAACTTGTAACCTATAATAACATCACATTATATTTCAGAAAGATATTAAAATTGTGTTCCCGTCTCTTTTTTCACTTAAGAACATAATAAACATTTTACATATTAAATATTTCTTATAATTAATCTTCACATAAATTTGTAGTTATTGTTTAATAATAGAAAAGAAATTCCTTATTAGTAAGTTTCTTACATTCATTTCTCCTCTACTCTCTTCATTTCTAGAATATGGCTCATTATCCTGCAGAGCCATATGGTTCTTCTGAAGGTAGGTAGCTACATGGTACATAGTCATAGTTCCCAAGGGAGCATGCATGGTATAGCAGAAATCTTACTGACCTTGACATTTACAAAACCAGTTCCTTCATTCCCTATTTGTGTGACCTTGGGCAACACATTTGGTTTCTTTGAATATCAACTAAGAAATGAGTATGAGAATTTATATCCTAATTATGTAGCAGAATTTTTGTGAGGATGAACTGAGAAAGCATGCCAAAGTGTTTTGTAAAAAACAAAGAGCTTTACATATTAAAGATATTAATATTATTAACTGAAATATATTACTTATATACTTTGTATAAGATACTATTCTGATTTGCTGTATTCACTCATCATAGCCACTCTGTGAAGAAAGCATTATCATTAGCTCCATTTTATAGATAAGAAAAATCAAAGCAGAAAGGTTAAATAATTTGCACAAACTCACAAATTTTTGAATGATAGAAAATTTAAAACCAATCAGCTTAATTCCAGAGTGTTGACTGTTTTCCTCTAGAAGATTAGAGAGCATGGGCTTTGGAATTAGCCTGCCTGGTCTCAAATCCCATCTCCAACTAAGTTATTCTTTATGTCTGCTTCATCTTCAGTAAATTGAAGTACAATTGAAGTTTAATAGTACTGATCTGACCTCTTTGGGTTGTCATGAATAGTAAATGAAGTAATACAGATAAAGGATTTAGAACAGTGTCTGGTGAAGTCCAGGTAGCTCAAATGTTTATTATTCCTTTCAATGTTGTCAGTAAGACCAAACCTTATGGTGAGGAGTTTCAAATACAAACTTGTTAAACTAATAAATTCACTTTCTTTTCTTTTAATATTGTTTTACCTTGCATCTCACACCCTTCTCTTCCCCTGAAATCCTAAACATATACCATGCTTATGTCTTTATTTCCTAGTTGCTAAAGCAAACACCATGCAATGGACTGACTTAAACAGGAATTTATTGACTCACATTTTCAGAGGCCAGAAGACTTGCTTCCTCCTGGGGCTGACAATATTTGGGATTCATTTGCTTTTCTGTCACATGGCAATGAACATGGCAATGTCTTCTCCTTTCTCTTCTGGGTTCCACTGACTTCCAGTTTCTGGCTGCTCTTTAGCCATATTGGTTTAAGACCCACCTTCATACACTTTGGACAGGCCTTAACCAATTACATCTTTAAAGGCCCTATTTACAAATGGGTTCGACTCCACAGGACCAGGGGTTGGAACCTGAACATGCATTTTGTGGAGGACATGATTCAATCCCCAAAAGTTTGGTTGTATAAATAAATTTCATGTGTAATTGATTTAATGTTTGGTAAGCTTAAAACAGATTTAAAGGCAGTTAATAAACACAATCGCTCATTTTAAAAACTTTTTATTTTGAGATAATTTCAAACTCACACAACAATTACAAAAATAATACAAAAGCCATGCAGAGAACTTCAGCATACCACAGCTCATATTTGAAAGTAGAAAATACTTTCTATTTTCATTTCCCTTAAGGGAAACCACTAACCACTAACCCTGATCTGTTCTATTGAAAATTTAAATGCTCAGGAAAAAAAGAACACTATCTTCTTAGGCTATTCCTAATTGTCTCTCTCCCTCTCTATCTCTGATTGGGATGCATTTTAGTTTTTATAAAATGATGTATAGAAATTATAGTGTTAGGTCAAAAAATTTAATACTATGGAAGGGGTTGAGAACCAATCATAGTGTTTGGGGTGAGAAGAGAATTTCAAACTGACTGCACAAATGTACTAATTTAGTAACCCAAGGGAGGCAGTTCTGAGATAATGGTAGAAGGATTGCCTGCCTTAACTCTTTGTTATTGAACTCATTGCTGATCTGATCTCAGGAAATTTGAATGTTACATCCTCTGGAAAGGGGCATAGGGTTAGAACACATACTCAATGGCTATATAAGGAAGAGAGATAAGGCCAGAGTTTTGGTAAATAAGATTGACTAATGGGCTTGACAACTTCTCACAATCAAAGGAACAAATAGTTTTCCTATCTAGGACATCATTTTGAACTAAATAATCCATCTTTTTCCCAGAAAACTGTTCTAAGACAAAAACCCTAAAAGGAAAAGTATTACATGCATGGGCTAGTCTTATATCTTGGATTTCGTGAGACATTTAATTTTGATTAGATGATGAGTCCTAATTTAAGTCTAAAAAATATCATCAAGGCAAATCTTTATGAAGATTTTATTAAGATATTTTTTACAGCAAAAGATTGGAGACAATTTTAGTGTCCAATAAAAGATTGGTAGTAGATGGAAGGAGGGTGTGGGAGTATTCAGTATCATTACCTCTGAATGCCCAAATACTAATTCTGCAAGTGGTCATTATTGTGCAATGGTGGCATTCATTTTCTTCCTAAGCCCCCTTCTGAAAAGTCCTTCTTATACCCTGCACAATCTATATTTAAGCTGCTTGAAATAAAAATTCTTAACCCATACCATATTAGTTCAGTGAAATATCATGGTTTCTAAAAAATGGTTTTTATAAAAACATGCCATAACACGGAAGCTCATTTGATCATACATTAAATAAAATGGACACATAAAAATTAAAATTTTTGTGTTAGAGTGATTGAATTCTGTATGCTTTTTCCCTTTAAAATTTTTACTTAATATTATTATAATACTATTTCAACAACAAATAGCAATGAACTATCATTTTTTTTAACTCAAGTAATTTATCCCCAAGCAAACCATTTTTCATCTCAAATTGTTATCTAAATCCAATTAACTTATCCATTAAGTTTTTGGTAATACATAAGTTAGGTAAAAATATTAGGTAACCAGAATATTGCATTTCTAAACATCTTATACATTGAATTACAATTTTTACTTTAGGGGCTAAGAATGAAGTAATATGAAAAAAAACAACAACATAAGACTGATGTCATTAAACTAGAATACTATCATCCCATAGAAATTTTGGATAATTACATTAAGGACTTGTTTACCAGGAATGATGATATCAAAATAATAGAGTCAAATCTGAAAAGAACCACAATCAGAAAATACATAGATATTTTCTTTCTTTTATTTCCAACCAATATATCAAAACAAATATATTTATTTTATTGCTTCCAGAACTGCAAATTAAATTATCAAATAGAACATAAGGATTTTTATCAGATATGAACCATATGAAATGATCCAAAATATACTCAGACATGGACATTCTTTAGTCTAAGTGCCAAAGAGGAACCTAACACTTCCATTTATCTATAGAATCTGGCCATTTTATGATTGTAAGTGGTCTCATAGATGCTTAATTTTATAAACAGATATATATTCAATATCACTAGAGCCATATTTTAAGATTTAGATAATTATATAATTCTGATTATTTGACTCTACTCACCTGATCATGGAAGACTCATCTAGTATGTCTCAGATTATGCTGGAATTCCCTAGAACTTTCCACAAGGCTGCCTTTATCTCCTTATTCCACAGGCTGTAGATGAGGGGGTTGAAGAGCGGGGTCACCATAGCATAGAACAAGGTCGTGATTTTCTGCATTCCAGCAGAACATCTGAGTCCTGGGCTCACATACATGACCACTAGGGAGCCATAGAACAGTGATACCACAGCCAAATGAGACCCACAGGTGGAGAAGGCCTTATGTCTTCCGGTGGCTGAAGCGACATGTAACACAGCTAATAGGACAGGAGTATAGGACCCAAGGATGAATAGGAAGTGACCAAAGATAACTAAGGAGCTTAGAGTGTAGTAAAGCAGTTGGGTTGTTGGAGCAGAGGCACATGCCATGCAAATAGTGGCCCTGGGACACATACAACATGGTCAATAATATTTGGGCCACAGAAGGGCAAGTGAGAGATGAGAATGATGTGGATCAAGAACCACAAAAATCCACAAAACCAGCAGGAAATGAAAGTTTGGCACAGAGATACTCTGTCATGATATTAAGGTAGTGCAAGGGATGGCAGACACCAAGGAACTGATCAAAGGCCATGACAGCCAAATAAAGCATTCAGATGTGCCCAAGGAGGAACAGAAATAAAACTGCAGGAAACAACCAGCAAAGGAGATGGCCTTTATCTCTGAGAGGAAGTTGACCAACATCTTGGGTACTGTAGAAGAAACATACCAGATCTCGAGAAAGGAGAAATTCCCCAGGAACATGTACATAGGGGTGTGGAGCTGCTGGTCACACCACAGCACACAGACAATGGCCCCATTCCTTGTTATGGTCAGAGCATATATTGTAGTGAAAAGTGAGAAGAGAAGGACCTGAATCTGCCACTCACAAGAGAAATCTAGGAGTATAAATTCTCTTGCAAAAGCAAAGCTGGAAACTGGCTCAGAGACATCCATCAGGTTAATAATTTGCAAGGTCAAGAGACATATGGTTATCAGTTAGGACTAGTTTAAAATGTGTTCCTTTTTAAGTATAAAGGAAAGGTAATTGACATGGAATCATTTTCCTAAAGAAAATGTAGTTTACCTTTTCTCGGCCATAACTCTTGAGTTTAGGTCACAGTAGGTAGCTGTCAGCACAGAAATAAAGTTTTGCCTGTTTTAAATCACTCCCTTACTATGATACCATGATAGAACTAGGTAAAGTTAAACTTATTTTGTAAGGTTTTTTGGTGGGGGGGAATGGGGTGTTGGGCCAGGGGTGGACTACGAGAGTTTCTGGCTAGCATATAACACAAAACTAGCACTTAATAAACATGTTAGCTTCTTACCTTAAACTCATCATATAGTGCAATAGACTCAAGAAAGAAAATTTGAAGGATAATTTGACTATCTACATCTCAGCTAAAGATATTACCTAACATATCAATTAAATATATTTTACAGTAAGTTGTAAGTTATACCTTTGAAACAAATATCTCTGAATTTTTTGTTGTTTCTTAAGCATCATAAAAATGTAATTCCATAATGTTACTGAACATTGACTTTAAAAGTTGTAACATTGCAATGTCCTCTGTAGATAACAGTGGCTTTAAGTTTTCCTTAACTTTTCACCTATGCAGAATTTGTAAAACAAAAACTAGGTATTGGACTTTATTTTTGAACATTTTTTTCATAAAATTTATGGATTGATTTTCCTTATATGCTTGTATAAAATTAAGAAAAAATATCCACTACAGAAACTAGATGACAGCAGTCAAATACTTTCCCTGTAAAAAATGGACTTTTTCATTCCACATTCTAATGGAAAAGATATCTGGGATCTGAGCTCTCTAAATTTTAGTGTGTGCATGGCAATACATAGGGATATGAGTTGCAGAAGTCATGAGGGCTTACATTCTGAGCACAAACACAAAATTTTCTAAAGGAGTCTTCCACTAACTTAATCTCTTCAGCACACTGAAGAGTCCGTTCGAATGATGTGGTGAAAAATATGTTTGTGCTTCTTTTAGTAATACATATATCTTTTTAAATGTCCTAAACCAGAAGCAAGAAGAAATTATGGAATAAAAGGGGATTGACATAGCAAAGCTCAAAAAATGGAGCTATTGATCTGGTTCAAATCTCTAAAGGACCTGCTTGGTAAACCATATGCTTCTGCCTTCAGCTAAATGGAGAAAGAGTTTTATTGCTGCACAATAATTAAGAATGTAGTTTTTTAAAATTTGTAATTAATTTTTTATAGCATATATCAATTACATAAATGTTACACAAAAATTTTAAGGGTACCCATATATCCAACCTCCCACACCTCCCACAACCTCCCACATATACATCCTTCATCAGTGTGGCACATCACCTGCAATAGATAAGCACATTTTGGGGCCTTGCAACTAAGCATGGACCACAATTCAGGCTGTAGACCACACTCTCCCCCACACAGTTCTGCATGATATATCATGATATAAAATGGCCTTTATCTGCCATTGCAGCATTAACCAGGACAATTCCCAAGTCCCCAAAAAGCCCCCATATTACAACTGCCCTTCCCTCTCCCTGCCCCCAAAGCATCCACTGGTCACTGGCTCCACATAATTTTGTAATTTCTTCCATTGTGTGATTCACAAGTCAATAACAGGGCACCAGCAAGTCCACCCTAGTCCATAGCTCTTCCCCCAATCCCGAGGAGTCTGGGATGGTGATGTCCCCTCCACCACCAAGTGAAAGGGGGCTTATATCCAATGGATATGATGAAAGAGATTATCCTGCCTGCAGCTGCAGACTATCTCCATTCCCTGGGACAGCTGTTGTCCATCATCATCTCCCCACTAAGTGTCCTGGGTGACTCCATTGAGACGTAAGGTAGGAGTAGCAGGTCCACCGAGACTCTGGACCCACCTGGCACATGGACAGCCCTTAGTCTGTGCTCTCTGGAAGTACACCTAAAACTCTGGCATCACATATAGGTTTGAATAGAAGAGACAGATGGACCATGTGCAGTGAAGACATATTTCAATCAGACTCTGTCACTCACAGGACCAAGGATTCCAAATTAGAGCCCACTGGAAGGGCACCAAACTCTGGGGCTAGCTGCCTTGATATATGACCTGGATGTCCCCAGAGCCCTCAGGAGCTCCTCTATTTGGGGTGATATCCATATTGGATGTACTTAAGTGTTACCTCTGGGTTGACCTCCCAACTCACTTTGAAGTCTCTTAGCCCTATGAACTCATTTGTCTTTACCATCTTCCCATTTTATTCAAAGTCTCTTTCCAGTCATATTGCCCACTGGCACTTGTTAGTAATTCCTCGTTGCCAGGGAGGCTCATCCCCAAGAGTCATGTACCATGCTGGGAGGAAGGTGATGCATTTCCATGCTGAGTTTGGCTTAGAGAGATGCCACATTTGAGCAACAAGGAGGTTCTCAAGAGGCAACTCTTAGGCAACCCATAACACTAGGCTGTTTCAATTTCAACAGCAAGGACTCATAAGGCTAGTCATCAATAACAAGAGCCCATCAATGGATCATCCTCCTTTGCCAGACACTGTCCCTGCACTTGGGGGGTTGTTGCTACTCTCCTGGAGAATGTGGCAGAGCTCTCTAGGATGGGAATTCAATGTTTCCCATTTATTGAGTAATTCTTCACCCTGTGACCATGCCCCATGAGCATTTGAACAATTTTGCATACCTTTTATGTATGTTCAGGTGTACTTCCTCCCATGCACCCCCAACCCTGACACCCCCCCACCAATGGTACTCTACTGCCCCTGTTGTGACACTTCTGTTATCCATAGCCTCTTCAAAGGTGAAGCCATAACAATAGCCAATTGCAATGAATAGGAAAATGAATTCATAACGATATTTAAATGTAAGAGTTAAAATATTTGAGAACTTAAAAGATAAAAAATTGAAAAACTAAAAAAATAGAAAAAATAAAATAAAATATTATTAAAGGATTGGGTTGTTCAAAAAATGTGAAAAAAATATATATATTGTGTTTTTTTTTTTTTTTTCCATTTTGCCTTTTTGGTGCAATATCTAGTGTCCGCTCTGTTCCGTGGCACCTTCCCCTTCTCAACAACCAGAATCCCACCATTTTTCATTTAATTTTCAAAGAAGTTTTAGGTCACAGCAGAGTCACATGCAGGATACAAGACATTCTCATATACTCAACCTCCTCCCCCATTCCCCACCCCATACCCAAACCTTTTTGTATGTGTATGGCAGCACCAACAGAACTGACATACAGATGGTGAAACATAGTTCCCAAACATTGTCATTGGTCCACAGCAAGGTCCACTTTTTAGATTGTACACTTTTACAAATTTTGATGACATTCACTCTGTCCTGTTTCCATCACTGCAAGACAATGTAAAGCATTTCAACTGGCTACTAAATGCCCCTGTTCAATCCCTCTGTTCCTCCCTCCCCTCCTCCCAGGGTCCACAACATCCCCCCGGCTTGACTCTTTGGATGACAGGGGTCATAGATACAAGCAACAGAGTGTCTTGGCTCACTGGTTCATCCCCCAATGGGAACCGTCCCTGCTCCCAAGAGTCGCCCCCCTGTCTATATTTGAGCAAATCAGACCTACAAAAATAGGGTCAAGATGGTGTTGGATTAGGTGCACTCTCACCAGCTCTCCAGCAGAGGATGGCTGATAGGGGACAGGAGCTTGAATGGGTGGTATTTTCTGGGATCCTGAAGGATAGTAGTCTTCGGTACATTGATTGGGAGGGAATTGGATGGTGAGGTGGACTGCTCAACATCAAATCAGAACATAGAAAAAAGCAAGGAAATACAAGATGAAGAAAGTATCAAAGAGAAAACTTAACATACATACACACACAGAACTATAAGCTAAATAAAACTCTAGAGCAGAGAGAGAAGCTAATCAACTGAATAAATCTATCACAAAAAAATGATGACCAGAGGGCAACAAAAATTTACAAGCCATACTGAGAAACTGGAAGACATGGACCATTCCAAAGAACAAACCAAAAACCAGGAAGAGATGCAGAACGTAGAACAACTAATCAAAGCTGTCCAAACAAATATCATGGACCTACTTAATGAAGTGAAGAAAGAGATTAAGGATATTAAGAAGACACTGGCAGCACATACAGAAGAAATTATAAACATACATAAAAAGATAACGGATATGATGTCGATGAATAGCACAACCCAAGAAATCAAAAAGACAATGGATTCACGTAACAGAAGATTTGAACTGAAAAAAGAAAGAAGTAGTGATGTGGAAGACAATACATCTGAAACCAAACAGATAGTAGAACAGATAGATAAAAAGAAAGAAAAAATCCAGCAGGGACTCAAGAATTTAACTGATAACACAAAATGTACAAACATAAACATTATAGGCATCCCAGAAGGAGAAGGGAAAGGGAACAGAAGGAGTTTTGAAGGAAAAAATGGCTGAAAACTTCCCAACCCTATTGAGGGAGATGGATGTATATATCCAGGAAGCACAGTGCACCCCAAACAGTATAAATCCCAACAGGCTAACCCCAAGACATATACTTGTCCAATTGTCCAATGCTCAAAAAAAAGAGAAAATACTCAAGGTAGCAAGGGAAAAGAGAACTATCACATACAAGGGAAGCACAATAAGATTAAGTGCTGATTTCTCAGCTGAACCATGGAGGGAAAAAGACAGTGGTATGACATAGTCAAGTTACTAAAAGAAAAAAAAACTTTCAGCCATGAATTCTCTTTCCAGAAAAGCTGGCATTCAAAAATGACGGAGAGTACAAAATACTCACAGATAAACAGAAATTAAGGGAATATGCCAATAAGAAACCTGCACATCAAGAAATACTAAAAGAAGCTCTAAAGGTTGAAAGGAAAAACCAGGAGAAAGAGAGTTGGGGGAGAGTGTAAAAACAACTAAAACGACATAAAGAGAAGCAAAAACTACATAGGACATACATAAACCCAAAGAAAATATGGCGGATGTAATAAAATCATTGAGAGTAATAACACTGAATGTTAATGGATTAAACTCACCTGTAAAGAGACACAGATTGGCAGAATGGATAAGGAAATATGACCCATCTATGTGTTGTCTACAAGAGACCCAACTTAGATCCAGGGATTCAAGGAGGCTGAAAGTGAATGGCTGGAAAACAACTTTACAAGCAAACAATAACCAAAAATGAGCAGGAGTAGCAATCCTAATATCAGACAAAATAGACTTTAAATGCAAAACAATCATAACAGACAAAGATGGACCTATATATTAGTAAAAGTGGTAATTTCTCAAGAAGAGAGAACAATCATAAACATTTATGCATCTAATCAGGGTGCCTCAAAATACATGAGGCAAACACTGGAAAAAGTAAGTGGAGAAATAAATGCATCTACAATTATAGTGGGGGACTTTAATACACCATTATCACCATTAGACAGAAAATCTAGACAGAGAATCAGTAAAGAAACAAAGAACCTGAATAATACATTAGAAGACCTGGACCTAATAGACATATACAGAATGCTACACCTAATACAGTGGGATATACATTCTTCTCATGTGCACATGGATCATACTCCAAGATAGACCACATGCTAGGCCACAGAACAACTCTCAATTAGTTCAGAATGATTGAGATTACACAAAGTTATTTCTCTGACCACAATGGAATGAAATTGGAAATCACTCAGGGCCAGAGATCTAGATTAGGCATGAAGATATGGAAGTTAAACAAAACACACTTAGAGTAACAGAGTGTCAAGGAGGAAATCTCAGAGGAAATCAGTAGCTACCTCAAATCAAATGTAAATGACAACACAACATATCAAAACCTATGGGATGCAGCAAAAGCAGTACTGAGAGGGATATTTATAGCTCTAAATGCATATATTAAAAAAGAAGAAAGAGCTAAAATTGAAGTATTAACTGCACACCTGAAAGGGCTGGAAAAGCAATAACTAACTAACCCCAAAGGAAGCAGAAAGAATAAATAACAAAGATTAGAGCAGAACTAAATAAAATAGAAAATAAGAAAAAACAAACAAAACCAAAAGCTGGTTCTTCAAGAAGATCAATAAAATTGACAAACCCTTAGCCAGACTAACAAAGAAAAAGAGAGAGCAGGTGCAAATACACAAAATTAGGAATGAAGAAAGGGATATCACTACTGACCCCACCAAAATAAAGAATGTCATAAGAGGATACTTTGAAAAATTATATGCTAACAGGAATGGTAATTTAGAGGAAATGGACAAATTCCTAGAAATTCACAAGCAGCCTACACTGATGAAAGAACAAATCGATGAACTCAACAGTCCAATTACAAGTAAAGAGATAGACTCAGTCATCAAAAACTTCCCAACTAAGAAGAGCCCAAGACCAGACAGCTTCACACATGAATTCTACCAAACATTCTGGAAAGAACTAACACCAATCCTCCTTAAGCTCTTCCAAAAAATAGAAATAGAAGGAATATTGCCTAACTCATTCTATGATGCCAATATTACCTTAATACCAAAGCCAAACAAAGGTACCACAAGAAAGGAAAACTACAGACCAATTTCTCTAATGAACCTAGATGCTAAAATACTCAACAAATACTTGCCAAATATATACAAGAACATATGAAAAGCATTATACACCACGACCAAGTGGGTTTCATCCTTGGTATGCAAGGATGGTTCAACATAAAAAAATCAAAATGTAATACACCACACAAACAGATTGAGTGAAAAAAATCACATGACCATCTCTACAGATGCAGAAAAAGCATTCGACAAAAAACAGCACCCTTTCCTGATAAAAACACTGCAAAAGATAGGAATAGAAGGAAACTTTCTGAACATGATAAAAGATATATATGAAAAACCCAAAGCTAACATCATCTTCAAAGGTGAAATCCTAAGAGCCATCCCTCTGAGATCAGGAACAAGACAAAGATGCCCACTATCACCACTCTTATTTAACATTGTCCTAGAAGTACTTGCTCAAGCAGTGAGGCAAGAAAAAGATATAAAAGGCATCCAAATTGAAAAAGATGAAGCAAAAATTTCATTATTTGCAGACGACATGATCCTATACTTAGAAAGTCCTGAGAAATCTACAACAAAGTTGCTAAAACTTATAAAGGAGTTCACTGACATTGCAGGCTATAAGATCAATGCTCAAAACTCAGTAGCATTTCTGTACACCAATAAAGAGCAATCTGAGGAGGAAATCAAGAAAAAATACCATTTACAATAGTAACAAAAGAATCAAATACCTAGGAATAAATTTAACTAAAGATGTAAAGGACTTTTATGCAGAAAACTACACAACATTGTTAAAGAAAAGCAAAGAGGCCTTAAATAAATGGAAGAATGTTCCCTGTTCATGGAAAGGAAGACTAAATATCATCAAGATGTTTATCCTACTGAAACTTATCCACAGATTTAATGCAATCCCAATAAAAATTAATACTGTATTTTTTAAGGAATTGGAAAAACTAACTACAAAATTTATTTGGAAAGGTAAGAGGCGCTGAATTGCCAATGACATATTGAAAAAGAAAAATGAAGTTGGAGGTATCACACTACCTGACTTCAAAACATACTACAAACCTACAGTGGTGAAAACTGTACACCAAAGTGGCACAAGGATAGACACATTGACCAGTGGAATCCAAATTGAGAGTTCTGGTACAAATCCTCACATATACAGTCACCTGATATTTGACAAGGCCACCAAGTCCACTCAGTGGGGAGAGAATGTCCTCTGCAACAAGTGGTGCATGGAGAACTGGATATCCATATGCAAAAGAATGACAGAGGAACACCATCTCACAACCTATGTGAAAATCAACTCAAGGTGGATCAAAGATCAAAATATAAAAGCCAAGACCAGGGGGCCAGCCATAGCCCAGTGGATAGGGTGGCAGTTCACCACATGAGAGGCCCCAGGTTTAGTTCCTGGGGACCTCTCCGGGTGGGCAGACCTCCTTGAGAATGGCAAGCTTCCATGGGCAGGGCAGAGCCACCATGGGCGATACAAAAATCTACCAGGGACAGGACAAAGCCACCACAGGCAGGGCAAGCCGCCCGCGAACGGAGCAGAGCAGCCCATGAATGGAAGCAAAAGCCACCCACAAAACAGAAGCAAAGGCTGCCAGCCAACGGAGCAGAGCTGCCTGCACAGTGAGCTGACTAGGCGCGTCACCGCAACAGGGGGAGACAGAAGAACACAAAAATGAAAAAATGAACACAGCAAGAGCAAGCAGAAAAGGGGGGGGGGATATGTAACAAAAAAAAAATTAAAAAAAAAAGCCAAGACCATAAAAACCTTGGAGGATAATGTAGGGAAGCATCTACAGGACCTTGTAATAGGAAATGGTTACATGGACTTCACACCCAACGCACGAGCAGCAATTGAAAAAATAGATAAATGGGATCTCCTCAAAATTAAAAACGTTTGCACCTCAAAGGATGTTATGAAGAAAACCAATGGGGAAAAAATATTTGGGAACCATATATCTGATAGGAACCTAATATCCTGCATATATAAAGAAATCCTACAACTCAAAAATAAAAAGACTAACAACTCATTTAGAAAATAGGCAAGTGAACTGAAAAGACAGTTCTCCAAGGAATAAATACAAATGGCTAAAAAGCACATGAAAAAATGCCTGACATCTCTAGCTATTAGAGAATTGCAAATCAAAACTACAATGAGATACCATCTTACACCCATTAGAATTGCTGCTATTTAAAAAAACCAGCAGACTGTAAGTGTTGGAGAGGATGTGGAGGAATGGGAACCCTCATCCACTGCTGGTGGGATTGTGGATTGGTCCAGCCACTATGGAGGACAGTTTAGTGTTTCCTCAAATAACTAAATATAGAACTTCCATATGCTCCAGCGACTCCACTGTTGGGTATATACCCAGAAGAATTGAAAGGAAAGACATGAACAGATATATCTACACCAATGTTCATAGCAGCATTGTTCACTATTGCCAAAAGTTGGAATCATCCCAGGTGCCCATCAACAGATGAATGGATAAACAAAATGTGGTACATACATACAATGGAATATTACTCAGCAGTAAGAAGGAATAAAGTGCAAACACATGGGTTAACATGGATGAATCTTAAAGACCTTATGTTGAGTGAACCAAGCCAGGCATTGAAGGATGAACAGTTCATGACCTCACTGATATGAATTAAGGAAATTGAGCAGCCCCTGAGAACTAGTGTCTGAAAGATAGGTTTACAAGAAAGAGAAAGAGAAGAGAAAGTTGTGAGACATCATCCATAGGGATATAATCTGTGGTGAGGTGATGGAATGTGGTTGCATTTTGGGGGGATGGGACAGGTTGGTGGTGATATTTTTGGGTTTGGTGGTGCAGGTTGGAGAGCCCAGGATGCTTTGGAGGGGTGGAAGTGGGGCCGGATGAACACTTGGGGTTTGTGGGTGAGGGGTTGTGACTGCAGAGGTGGGAATGCTCTTGTGGGAATGTGAAGTGGAGGTGCCACAGCTTGAGGGTGCGGGCTGGGGGGCTTTCACGGGCAGTGTATCTGAAAAGGGCCTCTGTGGAGTGTGGGAGTGTTCATCCTGTCATAATATGTTGTATCAGTTGGTGGAGAACCACACAATGAATGGGAAGGAGAATGTACTTTTTAAAAATCATATGTTTTTCTGGGAATTGGTCTCTATAGCTTTAGGAAAGTTCTTCTTGTCCTAGCCAATGTTTTTTTGTTTTGTTTTGTTTTGTTGTTTTTTTTAAGTTAATGATTATACATTCTCTGAGGAATCAGTAAAGAGCAGAGATGACTTCTCTGAGGCACTATTATTTGCAAATAGCTTACCCATCTGTGAATATGGATTCCAAAGAGTTTCCAGAAGACACAGTTTGTGGAACAATAAGGCACAGTGTGCCACCAAATGTTCTAACATTGAAATTGAAGAACATTTCATATACCATTGTAGATTGGTTGGAGGTGACTATGTGGAGAGCCCAATTGGGAAAATGTTGAAGTATAGAACACTCTAAGGTATTGACAATAAAATTTGAGAATTTATTTATTTATTTTTTTTTTTTTAAAGATTTATTTATTTTATTACATATCTCCCCTTCCCCCCCGTTGCGGGGACGCGCCGAGACTTGGTCACTGCACAGGCGCGGCTTTCCCCGCTTGTGGGCGGCTTCTGCTCCCATCACGGCCGGCTCCAGTTCGCGGGTGGCTGGCTGTACTTGATTTGCAGGCGACCTGCCCTGCCCGTGGCGGCTTTTGCCTGTCCGTGGCAGCTTTTTGCCCTGCCCACGGCGGCTCCGGCCCGCCCATGGCGGCTTGCCATTCTCAAGGCGGTCTGCCCGCTAGGAGAGGTCCCTGGGAACCGAACCCAGGGCCTCCCATGTGGTTTCCCAGCGAGCTCTTTATCCACTGAGCTA